>BLSH010203700.1:1709655-1724575 GCA_018402905.1 Glandirana rugosa
CGTGAAAAGTGATATAACAGAAACAAAAGGTAAAGATCGTAAAGACAAGTATTATATGATCCGATCTTTAACCTTAGTTGTTGTCTAATGTTATCCGATCATACCGTCCTTTTAGTCATTTATAGGTGAATTTTAAAGGTCCTTCGTCTGTTGGTCCAACCAATAGTTCCTAGGTTTATGTTTAATTTCTTGACCGTACACAGTCTACGAGGTTCCTTTCACGGTCCTTAATTCTTAAACAAGGACCAAAACTTATGACTGGTTAAAAGTTAATTTTTATATCAAATTAAATTAAGAGAAGTTTACTTGAACTTCAAATTTTCGTTTAGACAGTCAGTAAAATTTATAAATTTTCACCTTCACGATGGATATTTGTCCGTTGTGTTCTCCTAATGGTAATGGAAATAAACGATCTTTTGGGACGAAAACAAAAAGTGAAACAATCATCCCAGAATAGAAGAGACTGGAATTCCGAGTCAAGTGTGGATACATCAAACGAAATCTAGGGATATTTACTGATTTTCCTGCCATACTAGCCTATTGTAATCTGTTGTTGATTCCAATTTCTAGCCTAGTATATTATGAACAGAAATGCTAGAAATGGAAAACAAAGACAATATAGTGAAAAGTGCATAAAATGCAAAAAATCAGGATTCAGCTTAATAACATCTGCCACCATGCTGTGACAGACACATTTACTGAAAATTAATGTTCAAGGATAAGAAATAAATTGCGAGCAAAAAAAAAATGAGCACTTAACCTTTAATATATGAGTAAATGGTGTCAGTAGAGGCAAAGTGCATGTCCTATAATTACACATCATTGTGGAAAAAAAGATTTGTGGTTGATGACATATTAATGGCTTCATATGTTATGGGGTTCATATACAGTTTATATTTTGGGGAATGTAAATTGGCATTATTGTCTTTTTTTACAGCTTTACATTTTGTCATAATTATGCAGCATAGTTTAAAGACCTCCTTGTTCCTGCAGTCATTTTATGGCAGAATGTTAAAGGAAACCTGTTCTGTGAGAAATATGCACGCTACCATTGCTGACCCCATCTTAAGAAAATGCTAGTTGCTTGGCTGTCAACAGTGGTTTTAGTAATTTTAGTATTATTTAAGACACTGACTCAAAACACATATAGTTGAGTCAATGATAAGACTGAAAGCCTGGCAAGCTGCCTTTTCAGAAGTAAACAATGACAATGTACATATTTCTCTTAGCACAGACTTCCCTTATAGCAGTGCACTGGCTGTTTATAAATATATATATATATATATATTACAGTAAAAATCCATAGAGTAGGCAGTTCAGCTTACATAATGGCCCTGGCTATCATTGATGAACTAGAGGTGAGCTGAACTGCCTACCGTCCATCTCTAGACTTCAATCTCCATATATTCCTAGGGAGAATCCTCAGAGGTAGCACATCATAATGATGGAGGGAAGAACCAGGTGGTTTAACTCACAGCATTGTGTTGTAAAACTAGGGTGGCGGGTGGTAGTAGACCCAGTGGAGAGCTAACTATGATTTTTCACTTAAAATCAAAACATTTGGTTAACTTAACATTAAAATTGTTTATAGGTGCTTTTCACTGTTAATATATTTGATGAATATCAGAATATACAGTATACAGTATGCAATGAAACTATTGTCCTCACTGAGGGCCATATTGCACAAAACGTTTCTTTTTTTCTTTTTTTACATTTGTGTAAATGAGGGAAATGATCTCTTAGTTGTCACCACTGAAAGATTTCCTCTCTAGTCCTGTTCTAACTCAAGATGTTGGCTTCTTCCTCACTTTTAGGGCTCCTTTACACTTGCTTTGGCTTCAACGCACATTAAAGCCCCTACTGCTTCAACAAGCTTTTATGATGTGTTTTTGAGGCTTCGATGGTGCTTTGATGATGCTTCGGTGGTGCTTCAATGAGGCTTTGGTGGTGCTTCGATGAGGCTTTGGTGTTGCTTCGATGAGGCTCTTTTGAAGCTTTGTTGAAGCTTGGCCAATGTGTGTTTGTTGAAATCTCACACCTGCAATTTCTCCAAAACAAAGCAAAGCTAAAGCTGAATTTCAGCCTCTGAAAAGCCGCATGTGCGTCAAGCGAGCTTCAAGCTACATGGGGTATAATTTTTGAGGCAAAGCTGAAGCGAAGCAAAGCCAATACAAGGTGTAAACAGGACTGTAAGCTAACCATTTTATTTAGTGACAGGAGCTTTGACTGGCGTTAAGAGAGATTTAACAAAGCGTCTCTGACGCCCTGTTTTGAAGCACATGTAAACGAGCCCTTAGTCCCAGAGACATTGGTAACAGGAGAAATGGCAAGAGTGAACTTGAGACAGTAATGAGAACCCAATAGAGGTTCTAGCCTCTCGGCACTCTATCCAAAACCTAAAATAAAAGTTTTGGCCTTAGATATACTTAGATATTTTTAGCTGTCTAAAATATAACACTCTTACAGTATCTTAACTTTCCAAGATCTTTCCCACTTACTTCTTCC
Source organism: Glandirana rugosa (assembly GCA_018402905.1). Classification (NCBI taxonomy): domain Eukaryota; kingdom Metazoa; phylum Chordata; class Amphibia; order Anura; family Ranidae; genus Glandirana; species Glandirana rugosa. The sequence goes on from BLSH010203700.1 coordinate 1,712,161, forward strand.
CTCTGCATTTCATTCAACAATCAACTTCAAATTTCTTACCTCCATGTGTATTACTAAGCTATCTAAGACACAGACTTCTTATATCTTTCTGTAGTTATGTAATTCTTTGTTGTTATTTTCCATTTATTAACCCCCAAAATTGCTCTACAAAACCTTCTTTCCCCCCTCTTAAATCTGTTCACATCTACTTTTGTTAAGCCCCTAAGTGCTGCTTACATAAAAATGGTGTGAGAACTATTCTATACATCTAAATTTTTGATTCTATGATAAAATCTTTGATTTCATAACTATATTCAGGGAATGTTACCTTCTTCCTTTTACCTTTGAATGTTTGTTCTTTCATCAATATTTTTCCTTTACGTATTTGCACTTGCGCTTTTTTTCATGTCTCATATGCTTAGTTTACATCTAAATTCACCGTTAATTTTCAGTAAGTGTTTTCTGGTTCTTGCTCTAAACATTTCATATTTTCACATAGAAAATCGTGAGGTTTTTCCCATTACCACATTATCATCAGTATGATCTGTTCTATTATTGTGCCTTTAGGGTAATCACATATTTTTCTCATTACAGACTCAAGAATGAGGTTAAATACAATAGAATGGTGGAAATGTTTTTTTGTAGATTCAGTCCCGTATCACAGACAGTAAATTATTCCACAAGGGCTCCCTGTATCAATATATTCCCTTTTATTTTATTTATTATTTATTTATTTCAGATACTTGTATATGTCTTTATATCTTTTTATGTCTTCAAGATTTTTTTTAACCTTTTTACCTAATTGGTATTCTTTTCATTTTCATGAATATGCCTTTTTAAAACCAGCTTATATGTGAAGGTCCATAATGTAATCCCAGAACTATGCTATTGTTTGACATATTGGGGGAGCATGGCTGCAGCCCCTCTGTTATTCTGGAATCCACACTGATAGTCTCCTCCATATAATTATCTAGTGTCATTATCTTTTATTTTTGTAAAAGATAATTATCCATTAGTAAATTGTTACTTTTTTCGTATAACTATTTTATGTTTTTGGATAAAAAAACACCATTTCACAGGCCTTTGGGGTATTTTCTTCCTCCCATACTTCCCAACCTCTATTCTGTATGTGCCACCATTTTCAGTTAGCTGCATCCTTATACAGACCCTTGCTTTTCTTCCTCCTCCTTTCTGCTAACCCTAATACTCCTGTCTCTTTCTGTTTTTTTTTTCTTTTTTTTTTTCAGCAATCTCTATTTTCTCCCACTTTAATGCTGTCTCTATTTAGCACTACCTGAAAAAATCCTTCTGTCTTTCCTTAATTTGACCTTTATGTTCAATGAGGTCACTGTCTCTTCGTAACACAAGTCAGTCGATGGTGAAAAAACTCTTTCTTAATTGTACATTATGGGACACAGGAAAAGTATTCAGTACTATTGGACTATGCTGCTGCCTTCAGAAGATTGGGCACTGGCAAAAAAGATGAAAGGACAGTCCAGTATAACCTTTTCATTCCTAGTATACCCCAGTGATTTGTTAGTTTCATAGGAGAATGGACTCATTTCTTACTTCTATCAAGATAATTTCTTATTCTAGCAAGTTTTGGTCAGTTGCTACAGAGCTACTGGGGCTTGTATTGCAAAATTCCAGATTGGCTGATCATCAGAAAAGCCTTGCAGGCTGTACCCGGACCCCATTGTAAGGAAAATGTTGGTCCAGCTTGTAATATGCCCTTGGTCTGGACTCTTAGGCAACTTCTCCTGACTATTGATGGGCTTTATGTTCGAGTCTAATGTAAGTTCGACTCAAACATTGGCTGTTCGTTTATTCATAGAACAAACAAACATACAGGGCACTCGCAGGATGTTCACCCGCCATGGAGCACCCCATAATGTACTGCCAGATTGTAGTGCATTGAAGGCTACTGATTGGCCAAAGCATGCACATAACCTGCATGCTCTGGCCAATCACAGTGCAATGTGCTGTGAGAGCCATGATTGGCCAAAGGCAGGGTGCCTTTGGCCACTCAGGCTCAGGGTCTAAGTCCATTCCCCACACTATATAAGGCTGCTTACACGGCGGCCTTGTATAGTGTTTATCAATGGAGAGAGATTAGGCAGAGTAGTTAGTGGATTGAGCATGCAGCCATTGTAGAGTATATAATACCGTGTAGAGTATATAGTGCAGTCAATGTAGCGTATATAATAATAATACAGTGTAGAGTATATAGTGCAGTGAGTGTAGTGTATATAATAATACAGTGCAGAGTATATAGTGCAGTCAGTGTAGTATATAATACAGTGCAGCATATATAGTGCAGTCAGTGTAGTGTATATAACACAGCGCAGAGTATATAGTGCAGTCATTGTAGTATATATAATGCAATGCAGAGTATCTAGTGCAGTCAGTGTAGTGTATATAATACAGTGTAGAGTATATAGTACAGTCAGTGTAGTGTATATAACGCAGTTCAGAGTGTATAGTGCAGTCAGTGTAGTGTATACAATAAAGTATAGAGCATATAGTGCACTCAGTGTAGTGTATATAATACAGTGCAGAGTATGTAGTGCAGCCAGTGTAGTGTATATAACACAGTGCAGAGTATATAGCGCAGTGTTGTGCAGAGATTACACAGTGTGTTGAAGTGGTTAAGGGGAACCCTATCACAAAATTAAGAAAAAAAACAGCATGGGGTCCCCCCGAAAATCCATACCAGGCCCTTTGTGTCTGGTATACATTTTAAGGGGAACTCCATGTCAAAATTGAAAAAAAAACAGCGTGGGGTCCCCCCAAAATCCATACCAGGCCCTTTGGGTCTGGTATATATTTTAAGGAGAACTCCATGCCAATTAAAAAAAAAAATGACGTGGGGCCCCCAAAATCCATACCAGGCCTTTATCCGAGCATGCAGCCTGGCAGGCCAGGCCAGGAAAGAGGGGGACGAGCGAGTGCCCCCCTCCTGAACCATACCAGGCCACTTGCCCTCAACATGGGGAGGGGGCTTTGTGATGCCTCCCAAAGCACCTTGTCCCCTTGTTGATGGGAACAAGGGCCTCTTTCTGACAACCCTGGGCTGTGGTTGTCGGGGTCTGCAGGCAGGGGGCTTATTTGAACCTGGAATCCCCCTTTAACAAGGGGGCCCCCAGATCCTGACCCACCCCTATGTGAATGGGTATTGGATACATTGTACCCCTACCCGTTCACCAAAAAAGTGTCAAAAAGTAAAAACCACAAGAGACAGTTTTTGACAAATCCTTTAAAAATAAAAAAAAGTGTCCACGATGAAAATCCACCATTAATCATGCCACCCGACAGACCCAAAAAATAGCAAAAACTAAAAACGCTCTGCCTCCATGGGAGGCTACCCACCGTATGCACTCTCTTCGATTTGACAGCTCTTATATAGGCAAGGGCGGGGCCACCTGGTGATGTAACTAGGTGGCCCCGCCCCCTCCTAACATCACATGACCCTCCCCATTTTGAGGGCATGTGGCCTGGTATAGTTCAGGAGGGGGGCACTTGCTCGCCCCCCCTCCATCCTGACCTACCAGGCTGCATGCTCAGATAAGGGTCTGGTATGGATTTTGGAGGGACCCCACACCATTTTTTTTTTTTATTTTGTTGTGGGATTCCCCTTAAAATCCATACCAGACCTGAAGGGCCTGGTATGGACTGGGGGGAACCCCACCCTGTTTTTTACATTTTTTAAATCAGTATTGCTGGGAGTCGGCAATACATTACAGCCGCGAGGAAGTTTAAATTACATATTTTCCTTTAGACAAGTCATTATTGCTGCGGCATGTTCTATACATCGCACAGATGCATCACTTTACAGACAGACTAAGTGGACCCCCCCGGCACGATATTTAAAGGAATATTTCATTTTCATCGTTTCACTTTAAGCATCATTAAAATCACTGCTCCTTTAAAAAAATAATTTTAAAAACTTTTATTTTGCATTGATACATGTCCCCCAGGGCAGTACCCCATACACTTTTTATGACAATAACTTGCATATAAGCCTTTAAAGTGAGGACTTTTTCATTTTTTGTGATCGTGTCCCATAGACTTTAATAGGGTTTGCATGTTCGCTAGAACGTTTTGCCTGTTCGAGATGTTCTGATGCAAACCGGACCAGGGAGTGTTCGACCCATCCCTACTCCTGAAACCTTTGCCATGAAGTGGGATTTAGTGGTAGAGTGCTTTACAGGGGCAGGGCTGGGGCTCACACTTCTGGTGTAACCCTATCCCTGAAGACTCCTGAAGGAGTATGCTCACTGGGTGGATAAAGACTGTGTGGATAGGGCATGTCTCCTGGATCCTGCCTGCTGTAAGCTGTGTTGGGAGACTGCAGGGTGGCACAGGACCGCTGTTAAAGTAAATCAAGGCTTTGGTCTTTCTCGGGCAGCCTAGGTGCTTTAGTGGCTGTTTACTGTCCTCCTAGGGGGTTAACACTACAACACCAGCATGGACATATTTAGTCCCAGTCTGGTGGGTTGAGTGCAGTGCTATATTCAGACATGGCAACATCTTTTTCTGACTCAAGGGCTGAGCACCTTATTGATTCTGCACAGCCTCTTTAAGGATGATCACCCTGTACTTTTTTTTTTAGGAGCGCATTCAACCCAATTTCACATTTCCTACCAGCTCCTACAGCTGCACCCATGCTGCAATCCTCAGGGTAACCTTGGGATTCCTTCTTCCTTCTTAGTAACCTAGTCTTAGACAGCATTGACCCTTCGTGCTCTGGAAGTGACTCATGAGTACCCTAGTGAGCCAATCTTACTCTGAACTCCTATGGCAGATTATGAGTGCAGAGGCAATTGTACTGGGTGTCTGGTCAGTTTTCAATTCACTAACAGTGCTGGGAGGGCATGCAGTGCCCTCTCTGTAGGACCCAACACTGACAGTGAATCACAGTACTCCTCTGTGTCTTCCTTATCCTTTCTGGATTTAACCGTTTCTGCATATTGTTTAGTGAAACATTTTAAGCTACTGTGTCTGAGTTTAAAGGCAAAATTACAGCAACGATAGCTGACTCAGAATGTAGGGGCTGCAAGTATACTTCTATCCCCTCTTCTGCAGAAGGAATAGTGTACAGCGCCAGATATCTTCCTGGATAGGCACTGCCAATCTAGTCAACAATATGAAATGCAGTTAGCCCAACTTCAAAACATTTTTGAAGTATAATGTGAAAGGTCAGCAAGGGAAGGCAGCGTAAATCTTCTAAACATAAAGTGCAATGAGTATTTATAAACTATGTGTAAAACCCCCAAGTCTTGTGCTTTAACAAACTAAATATTTGTTGTGCAAAATAACACATATGAATTGTGCTCACCACTGCTGTAGAGTGCACAACCCAGTGATATGAAAGAACCTGTAAACAATGTCACAAAAATGTGCAAAAACGCAATATATCATTTGCAGTCTGCGGGATTCTAAATATAAGTCAATCAATGTGCATACCAATCTTGCAACGGTCACTTTATAAACAGTAACCCGTGCAAGCACTGCTTCAACAAAAATCTGTAAAAAGAAATGTGCAAAAAAAAATTCCAATATACTGTGCAAAAAGGCAATGTGCAAAAAAACTGTGCAAGCAATGCTTAAAACCTTATATAGATAATGTAAATTCATAATGTTAAAATGAGGCTTCCAACCCCTCTAAAAATTAGTTAAAAAACAATTCAAGTCAATGTCTATATTGAGTCCTTGTGGCTATAAGGTGTTGAGGTGTCACAGTCTGCAGATATTACTCCAAAACTAAGGATACCATCTTGGTTTTTATTGATGCAGTCTGTACATGCTTCGATTTGGAGCTGTCTGCATCGGTTACACCTTAAATGACTATCCTTGGGTTCTGTAAAGAACCCTCAGCCTGTTAAAACATTTCCAATGCCATTTCTTGTCTTATCAAGACTTTGACTTTGCAGGTCCTGTCCTGCCCTCTGCCGTTGAGACCATAGTCATCTTAGAGACCTTAGCTGTCTGGTCTAAGGTTATTTTCTGGGATTCTGGTTCTATCATGTCAAATGCTGCTGTTCTCCAGCAGCTAGAGTCCATACAATCCTACTCTACTCTGTGGATGGCTAGCAGATATTATTTTGCAAATATCCAGAATGTGCCCCCTTGGGCTCAAATGTTAGTCTTTGGAGCCTTAATGCAGAAATACAAAATAACACCTATGCCGCGCTCTGAATATGTAGCATTGTAAAGTGTATAATAAAATAGATCAATAAGCATACCCATGCATAAACATTACAACTATCAATCCAAAAAATAAATAACAAATCTCAATTGAAGTCTTTAGTGATATTCTTCTCTTCTGGTTCACCAGTAAAATCCACCTTGTGAAAAATTTAAAAAATAAATAAAGTCCCACCACCTTGAAACATAAGATGCTAATTTTATCACATGAATTTATAATTATCTTAAAGTTCTAAAATAGTCCCTTAATGATCTCCTGGGAAGATGCAATGATTCACCTCCAATTGTGAAGACACACCAACACCATGTACAAATGTATGCCCCGCTCAAGATGTGGACTATACCTGCATGTTCCCCTTTAAATAGCCAGGATAAGCTGAAAGTGGCACATATCCAATGAGGATCTCTCGCTCTTCGATTGGTCTAATCCACCTACAATGCAGCTCAAAAAAATAGGAATGACCCAATAGTGTTATCTGTTTAAAAGCCTTAGGTCTCTTAACTAAAAATGGAACACTACATAGAATAACATGTGTTCACGAAAACAGTTATGACAGAGCGGGGTTCACCCGCAGCTTATCACTGACACAGGAGCCTCTGGCTGACAGCTTAGGTCACTGGTAAACACAGGCTGCAGCTGTTATAATACAGTGGATCACCTCCGATCAGCACACAATAAAATAGAGGCTATGCCCCACATGTTGCGTCGGTGCTTTGATTTCTTCAAAGGGGCTCTTTTTGTTTTCTCAATGCAGAAATGCCACTTTAATGGGGAACGCCTCTTTGGTGAATACTTCATTAAGAAAATCACTGGCCAGAAAAGTACCCTTTTACACCAGAAAAAGAAGGTAAAATCATACTGGATGAATAGTCTTATTGGATCGAAAAAATATAAAGGGAAACTGCAATACTGCAATACTGCAAAATTTGTTTCCTTATTGGATCAAAAGGTTCTTAACACCTTCTTCTGGGTACAAAAATTCCATATGGAATCCATCCGATCAGTCATTGCTTTCCTCCATCCAGGGGACCTTTTGGCCTCTGTGGACATGAAGGATGTCTACTTGCATGTCCCTCTCTTCCCAAGGCATCAATGCTATCTGTGTTTTGTGATGGAAATGCAACATTACCAGTTTCTTGCCCTTCACTTTGGTCTGTACACTGCACTATGGGTCTTCACCAAAGTGCTAGCTCCCTTGCTCGCTTTGCTTTGTTCTCAGGCATACCCATAGTGGGATATCTGGGCAACCTCGTTCTGAGAGAGCAGTCACCCCAGGCCCTGTCAACTAATGTAAAATGGACTGTACAGACCTTGCAGAGATTCAGGTCCATCCTAAATCTCCAGAAATCGGTGCTGGAACCATCCCATTGCTTGGAGTATCTGGGCCTAATTTTAGACGTGCCCCTGTTAAAGGTTTAGCTTCTCTTGGACTAATTACAGTCTCTTTACTCCCGCATTAGAATTTTGCAGTCTAGAAGCCATTTAAAATTCCATTCTATGAGGGTCTTGGGCCTAATGATGTCCTTCTTTGAACCAGTCTTTCTTTTTACCCATATACAGTTCAACCTGATCTACGTGTTTCCCCCTCTGTAGCTCCTTTCTACCCTGCAAAATCAAGATGGAGAACATCCTGGTGATTCTTATTTCACCAATCTGTCTGGGCTAAGGGGGCATGGTCTAAGACCTCATTAGGCATTTGGTAGACACTTTGTGGGCCCTACCAGATCATCCAAATCTTCTATCCCATGGGCAGTGACAGATATCGGCCTATCAGATTCAGTCATCCCTGCATTCTTGAAAGCTAAGAAATTGACTTCTCACAAAGTCTATTGCACTTGGATATTGTATTTCTTAGAGTGAGAGGAAATTTCATTCCAGGAAATTCTGCATGAGATGATTTTTTTTTTTTTTTTAGTCTGGTCTGGATCAGCATTTACCAAGGGTAAAATCTTGACTTTGGCTGTTCTTTCTAGAGAGCATTAATTTTTACAGGATGCTGCTTACATTATTCCTTCTGTATCTTCCCCTGTTACTCCGTAGTATCTCAAATTGGTTTTATCAGTTCTTCGAAGACCACCCAAGACATTGTTCTACCATCTGTCTGTTCTTCTAAACCTCTTCTAAACCTCCTAAGAAGATCCCCCCTCCCCCGTATTGTCTGGATGTAGTATGCACTGTGTGGGTTTATATCTCAGCCACCCTTTGACAGTCTGATTTTCTGTTTGTCATTTCTACTTGTCCCCATAAGGGACATCCTGCTTCTCATTCCACTATCTTTAGGTGGATGTGATAGCTCAACATTCTAGCTTATAACTTCAAGGGCAAGGTTCCCTCTTTCCCAACATCTGTTTGTTTTGCAACGCTGCTACCTGGTCATCTGTTTGCATGTTCTTTGCATGTTCTTTGAATTCTAGCAGTTGAATGTTCTGACCTCAACTGATGCCGGCTTTAGTCGTAAGTTTCTTCAGGTGGCTCTGTTGAGCCACCTCAGTTAACTTTTTGTTTTTTATGGGTCTATTAGTTCTTGTTCGCTCTGTTGCCCACCCCTCAGTTGGACTGCTTTTTGATCCCAATGTTCCTGAATACTGTTCCTTAATGTAAAATTAAGAAAGAAGGGTTTTTCATTTGCTGTTAAAAAGGCGAACAAAACAAAGGCATGTTGAGAGTGTAGTGGAAGAAGGCCAATCTTCTAAAAGTGGCTACATAATCCATGGTTTTTGAATACTCTTCCTGTGTCCTGTAATATACTCCAAGAAAGGGTTTTTACTTACCGTATCATAATACTTCTTGTATCTTTTTGGTCTTATGCTTTTAGTAAATATTTCATTCTCTAGCCTCCCCATTCCCTCTTTTTTTGCTTCTGAAAACCTTTTAGCTCCTCTTTATGCTGCTCTATATTTATTTTTATTTGATCTTCTTCGACAATTTAACATTTTCATTCTATTTTCATTTCAACTCTCTTTTTTTTTTTTTTTTTTTTTTTTAGAAAAGGCTTTATTGGAATTTGTAGTTACATACATCAAAAACCGTACAGTAGACACATAAAGAAAAAGGAGCCTAGTCGGCTCAACAGATGTGGAATAGTACAGAACATCGTAAGGTAATAAATGTTTAGAAAAACCAAATTGTGGAATAGAGAGATTGTCATGTTATAGCTCCGGTGACCAGAACAATAAAGAAATATAACTAGAGTTAAGTTTACTACATCTTACAATTGGATCCAAGGGAGGAGAGTGAAGCCCGATCCGACCACCCCCGCAGGGATCTATTGCTGTGGTCAGAGAGGTTCCAATCCCAACCCAGATCCATCATGGTTACTAAACAAGGAGGTGATGTCTATGGGTTGTTTGTGTTGTTATTGTACCATTTGTACCACAGCGACCAGTTCGCTGAGTTTTGAGCCGCTGTGCCTTCTGAGTTAGCAAACATAGTTTCATAAGTGATATGGTTCTGCACCAAGCATATGGTATTTTCTAGGGTCGGTACATCCGAGGAGAGCCAGTTCCTAACTATTGCCAGCTTAACAGCTAGCAGAACATTGATAGCGACCTTTCTTGCGTTGGACGGGACCTCCGGTATGCCAAGGTGTAGGAGTGCAAGTTCTGGTGATCCCACGATGGGTACACCGCTGATAGTGGAGATCAGGGTAAATATTTGTTTCCATAGGGTTGTAAGTTTAGGGCAGGCCCAAAGAGTATGTAGCAGAGACCCTCGTTCTCCGCAGTTCCTCCAACATAAAGAGGAGGATGCAGGGTTCATGGCATGGAGAACTCTCTTTTAACATCTGACCTTCTTCATCACACCAGTCCTCCCTTCTGCCTTTGTTTTCAATTGCTGGTATTCCATTTACATTTTACATATAATATTTTTCCTGTTTTCTCCAGGCTTCTTCTTGTTTGTATTTATCTGTTTATATCTTATCTGCCTTGAACATAAAGGGATCATAGTTGTATCACTACAACTGAATACAATTTATATGTCCCTTCTATCTATCGGCTAACATAGCTATTGGGTGGCTTGCCCTGTCTTAATTCGGTTGTTGTATTAAAAATATAGCAACGTGCCTATTACTCTTCATCATGTGAAAGTCAACATTGAGGCAGAACCCCGGCTTAAAGATGGGCCGTACAGTGTGTGCAGTTCCTCTGTAAACATTCTATCCCATGTTACTGCACAACTTTGCTCTATGAATGTTGCATATAGGAGTGACACCACTGAGCCCATGCTCTCTCCACCAGTGCAGCAGAATTCTGCCACTTCACTCCCAGTGACAGAATGGGGTCCCACTGTGCACCAGCACAGACCTCATATGTGCACATTCTTATCTCTTTCTCTCTCCCGTACCATACAGCTGGATACATGGGATCTCCGTACCATTGGTTTCGACCACAGTACTTTTTGGGGAACCAACCACTAGGGAGGGAGGCAAAATACTGATCCTCCTCACTACCGGAGGACCTGTCAACGGAGCCTGGTACCGCTCCTCGCTGTCTGGCTGCTGTACATATTCACCAGTTCATGGCAACTATTCTCCTGCCTAGTTAATCCTTTGTAATGGCCTTATTCTTGTACCGTATGTGATTTACAGGCCCTGTTCTTCGGATATGCCATGTACCACCATGCACCCCTTTGAATAACTTCAGACCAGGCTCAGAAACAGTTAACAAAACTTTACTTAGAAGCTGCAGCAGTACAGTCCATAACTCTCTATTTTTCAGATACCCTGGCATACCTTTTCAGGTAGAAGTCCATGTAGGCAAGATCCTTAAGAAGTGGGTTCCCTTGGGGTGCTGTTGATTGTAGGTTGCTCTGGGTTACATCCTCAACTGGCCTGAACCATGTTCCCTTTTCCCATGAGGTCCTGCTTTCTCTGAGCCCAGCCCTCCCTTTTGATTTATAGGCTGACAGGGTGGAGGGCAGAACCCAAAAAGCCTGGGAAACTGGCAGATCTGAAGTTGAACCTTTTCCTCATCTTGGCAGCCCATGCTCTCAAGCTACAGAAATCCTACATGTAGGCACTTGCCTACATGCAAGCATGCTAGTCAGCAGGCTCCTAGTTCATTCACACTGCCTGGAGCTAAGGAATTGTCTGCCTGTACAGTGATATGGATAGAGAACTCTAGGCAGGGTGTGCAGGAGCCTTATATTGCATCCACAATCCACTGATCGTAGATGCAATGCTCTGCAGGCAACTAAGAAAAAAATAAATGCACACTGCACACCTTAAAAAATATATGGGCATTTATTATTGTTTTCAAAAGGTGAACATAGCCTTTAGTTTATAGTTGACAAAGGTGTAGCAGTGTGCCTATTTACTAACCATGTTCATATTCATGACCTTTACTTTTCCGACATTCTCTTTTCAAATATGGATACTTTAGAGCTATGACACCATCAGTTGCTTCATAGCTTATGGTGCATAGAAGTGACATGCCAATAGTGAGTCAGGACAGAACATTATACATACAGTATACACTGAATGGATATAATATTTAATCTAAGCCTTTAAAAACTGTTTATTTCATGTTTCATATTTTACAATGCTTTGAAAGTTACTTATAAAACCAATGCAGGCTAAAATTCAGGACATTTTTATACCTTGCCAAATATATAGAATGCCACTTAATATTTACCTGGCTATGTTGTAAAAGATAAATGCTGTTCAGTTTGGAGAAAATGACCAATTTGTAGCCGGTGTTGAATGTCTGCACTGTTCTTTTAAAAGATTCACATTTACTGCTAGCTTCACCTCAAAAATATTAGATGACTTATTGATCTGTTTTCTTAGACAGTCTAGTTCCATGATTATTCTGCCAACGTAGGCATTTTTAGCATGGCTGGCACTGAGTAGAATTTTAAATATTACTAGCTGCATGTCTTTTGCCTTCCTTAGTCTGGGCACAAGTTCATCCAAAATCCTCCAAATTAATTGTTTCTATTCTAGGGAGATTCAGGCTGAGCTAATTTCACTTATCTCTTACACTCTCTCACTCTCTGTTTTTTTTTTGTAGACGTCCATTGGCAATACCAATTTCTAAGCAAGATAGTTTGCTGGAAAAGGACACAATGTTCAAAGATTCAACAAAGACATTAAGCAAGCATTATTCGCAAGACAATGCTTCTGAAAGAATCAATATGACCAGTTCTGCTAAATTGGAACAGGTATGTAATGAGACAGAAGATAGGATTAAAGAGGAGCTCCAATCCCCCCCCCCCCCCCCCCCCAAA
>BLSH010203725.1:6304-30428 GCA_018402905.1 Glandirana rugosa
CCCCACCCGTCTCTTCCCACCTCCTACGACTTACCTCCAGTCACCTCCCTAACCGTCATTCAGCATCCTCCACCCTTCTCTGCCCACCCCTCTACTGGCCTCCATCCAGTGTCCTCCACCCTCTTTGCCAATCCCTCCATTAACCTCCATTCAGTGTCCTGCACCCCTCTCTGCCAATCCCTCCACTGGCCTCCATTCAGTGTCCTCCGCCCCTCTCTGCCAATCCTTCCACTGTCCTCCATTCAGTGTTCTCCACTCCTCTCTGCTGATCCCTCCACTGGCCTCCATTCAGTGTCCTCCATCCCTCTTTGCAAATCCCTCAACTGGCTTCCATTATGCATCCTCCTCCCCTCTCTGCCCATCCCTCTACTGGCCTCCATTCAGTGTCCTCCACCATTCCTGCCAATCCCTCCACTGACCTCCATTCAGTGTCCTCCACCCCTCTCTGCCAATCCCTCCACTGACCTCCATTCAGTGTCCTTCACCCCTCTCTGCCAATCCCTCCACTGGCCTCCATTCAGTGTCCTCCACCCCTCTCTGCCAAATCCTACACTGACCTCCATTCAGTGTCCTCCACCCCTCTTTGTCAATCCCTCCACTGTCCTCCATTCAGTGCCCCCCCTCTGTCAATCCCTCCACTGACCTGCATTCAATGTCCTCCACCCCCCTCTGCCGATCCCTCCACTGACCTACATTCAGTGCCCTCCACCCCTCTCTGCCAATCCCTCCACTGTCTTCATTCAGTGTCCTCCACCCCTCTCTGCCAATCCTTCCACTGTCCTCCATTCAGTGTCCTCCACCCTTTCTACCAATCCCTCCACTGGCTTGCACTCACCCAACAAATGACATTTAAAATACTAACAACTTACAAAGCCACCCACAACTCCATCACTAATCTACTCTCAAAATACCAACCTAATTGTCCTCTTCGCTTCTACCAAGACCTTCTGCTCTATAGCTCCCTTGTCTCCTCCTCCTATGCGAGCCTCCAGGACTTTCCTCGAGCCTCTCCCATCCTGTGGAACTCCCTACCCCAATATGTCACACTTTCTCCTACTCTGTCCATTTTTAAACTATCCCTGAAAACCCTTCTCTTCAGAAGAGCCTACCATGCCCCTACTTAACAACTGTACTTTCTCCATCAGCTCCTCCCCACAGTTATTACCTTTTTTATCACTTGACCCTCCCTCTTAAATTGTAAGCTCTCAGGATCAGGGCCCTCCTGTATTGAATTATATGGTAATTGTACTGTCTGCCCTCATGTTGTAGTAAAGCGCTGTGCAAACTGTCGCCTTTATATAAATCCTGTATAATAATAACGCACCTTTCACAGTTCTTTTCCCATAACCCCCCTCTACACTCTACTGATTATGGGATTGAATGCCCCTTCTGTATACCTTCCTCCTTGCACCACCCCACCCTTGCAAAGATTCTCAATTATTTTGCTTCATTAACCCCCCCCACAGTAAAATAAGTATTGAACCCGTCACCATTTTTCTAGGTAAATATATCTGTAGCGCCCCCATAGGGATAGGTGCGTTTTTGTAGTGAGTTTTTTCTAGGAGAGGCAAAATTTAGTCAGGCCTGACAGTGAGCGCAGGCCTGAATGTTTTGATCTGGTCTGGGGAGTGGCTCAGGGAGGAGCTGGAGACAGAAGGAAGGGACACCCCTTGGGGTTTCCTCCCCTTTAAGCAGAGAAGGTTCTGGAGAGGGGGATGGATGAGGAGGTGTCACTTCCTGATGTATGACAAGGAGCCCTGACCAACCAAAGTCTGGATTGGCAGGGGGCAGGCCTCCTTAAATACAGCAGTCTGCCAGCAGGGGGGAGGAGACGTCGGGTGGAAGTGTGGAGAATGTAGCAGAGGTGCTGTGGAGGCCTCTACCCGGGAGGAAGCTCCCAGTCTGGGGGGGTGACTTTGAGGCATGGAGACTCGGGTGCAGCCAGGAGTGGAGTGGATTCCTGGAGCAGCACAAGGGAGTAAGAGATCAGCAGAGGTGCTACTGAGACACTTTAAAGTATCCACTGGAGTCGGTGAGTGCCAGACCCTGGAAGCTGGAAGAGAAAGGCTGGAGCGGTCTGGCCGTAGGGTTGCCACCTGTCCAGGATTCACCCGGACAGTCCAGGTTTTGAATAATGTGTCTGGGTTTCAGTCCAGCTGCAACCCGGACACATTATTCAGACAGGAATGTGGCTTGGGCTTGACAGGAGGGTGAGGGGCACTATGCATGCCACATTAATATTCTCTTTGGAGTGTCCAAAGGTGTCCCAGGTCTGTTACAATCCCATAGTGTATACTAAAAAAAAACAGGTACCCTGTTCCACTTAAGTGTTCGTGTTTGGCTTGAAGAGAAAGTGGCAACCCTAGGTCTGGGGGAGAAATATTGGACAGTCTGTGGAAGCCTTGGGAGCCAGTCAGGGGAAGGAGTGTCACTGTGAGGAAAGCAGGTCGGTGTGACCTGAAAGAGGGATGGGCTGGGAGTTGTAGTCCATCAAAGGCCCAGCTAGCACCATTGTACTGAGCTACACTTTGAGGGGTCCCTGACCCTGGCCTGTAATGGGTGGTCCATAGGCCCAGCTGACAGAGTGCAGGCCTCACCATGTGCTAGCTGCGGTGAAGAGAAAGGAGTTATGCGAGCCTCATAAATTTCCCTTCAGGTCAGAAACAAAAAGTAAAGTGCTGGAGAGAAGAGAAGAAGCAATAGTCTGCAAGAGATGTGCTGGAGAGAAGAGAAGAAGCAATAGTCTGCAGAAGAGATGTACTGGAGGAGGTAGAATATATACGGTCGTGTATATAGGAGGTGCTGTAACCAGTGGAGGCTTGTCCATAAGGGCTGTAGGGGCGGAGCCCCACCAAAAAAATAAGTAAGAAATAAAAATAAAACATAACTATAATTATTAACCAACAGCAGCACAGCTAGAGAGAAACTCCAAAGAAAAAAAAATCTTTAGAATTTCTCTCTAGCTGTGCTTCTGTTGCTAATTGCTGGAATAGACAGATTAGATAAGAAAGAGAAGTGTAATCTACCTAGCAACAGGGCAAACGTCCCAAATCTCATTAAAAAACCCTATCTAGAACACAGTAAAATGAATTCTCCACCCTCATTGGCTGCTTTCCAACATTCCATTCTGAGAATAGGAGCTTTTTAGGACGTCTGAATCTGCAGACCTTAAACTGCCTAGTCCATTTGGTCTCTGCCTTGGGGGGAGCCAAGATTTTCTCTGCTTGCAGTTACACATTCTAGCCTGCTGCCTAGTCAGGTCCCCCCCTCCACAAGTCGCACTCCGACACTTAGTCTCTACCTCCATCAGTGTTTCCCCTCTCCACAGGGACCCTTCCCCCACCCACCACCCTGCACAGAGCAGAGGGAGAGGACCTCAGGAATCCAGGGATCCAAGCACAGCAATGTCTACAAGGTCAGATCTCTGAGCACACATGACAGGGAGCTCCCAGCAATACACAGGCAGTGATTAGTCTGCATCCATAGATAACAGATAAGGCTGACACAGGTCCCTTCCAAAGCTCAGCAGTAGGATAAGAACTCTGAGCCAGCATGTAAATCACAGGGAGTTCTCAGGGATACACAGGCAGTAATCTGCAATTAGTCTGCTGACATTGGGGGACCACAGAGCTCAGCAGCACCGCACACCCTCTTCATACTTTACTGTTTAACAGGCAGCTTCAACCAAAAAAGCAACTCCACTCCTGGTGACTTCTTCATCCCTGCATTCAGTGCATTGTTGGTAACGATTCATGACTTCCAATGCAGGGACCAACAAGTCCCCAGGAGTGGAGTTGTTGCTGTGTTGGTTGAAGCTGCCTGTGCTCAGCCTCTGTGTATCTCAGCATCAAACATCAGAACAAGAGGAATGTATAGTTATGACAATTTCTCTACAATAACTGCTTTCCAATGAATGCCATCTTAAAGCACCTGATTTTATAATTACATTTTGAACTTTTTTTGGACAGATAATGAAGATTTATGTTAGGGAAGCTGCTCAGTTCCAAAAACCAGGGGCATTTCTATGGCTCACCATGTGTCAGGGGTTAGTGGAGGATTTCCAGCGTTCCTACTATAAAATAAGGAATTAGGATGGAGCTTGATGGGATATGAAACCCCACATAATGCCAGTCTGTGCCGGGTTCCTGTGCAGACCTCACAGCCCATGTAATTCTTTACCTTTGGGATTTAATGGATGAATGAGCCAGCAATATTTTATTGAGAATTAGGACTGACAGCTGAGTTATACTGTACATTGTGTACAGAGTGGGTGGAGCCTATAAGGGGTGTGGCTTCTAAGAAGTGGGATGGGGCAAAAAGGAAGGGCGGGGTCTGGTGCCCCACCATCTAAAAACTTCACCAGCCGCCACTGGCTGTAACCCATTCTTTGGGCATCCCACAGTCACCCCTATTCCTCATCCAAGTTAATCCACTAAACAAACAAAACAAGAGCCGGCCTGTTTAGTGACCCTGATGTGTGAAATATGGAGGGATTGAGGACAGCTACAGTCATGGCCAAAATTGTTGGCACCCCAGAAATTTTTCCAGAAAATCATTTTGTTCAAAAATCAAATGTTTTGCTATACACATGCTTATTCCCTTTGTGTGTATTGGAACAAAACATAAAGGGAGGAAAAAAAGCAAATTGGGACATAATGTCACACGAAACTCCAAAAATGGGCTGGACAAAATTATTGGCACCCTTTCCAAATCGAGGATAAATAAGATTGTTTCAAGCATGTGATGCTCCTTTAACCTCTTGCTTTCTGGGCACTTAAACCCCCCTCCTGCCCAGACCAATTTCTGGATTTCAGCGCTGTCGCATTTTGAATGAGAATTGCGCGGTCGTGCGATGTTGCACCCAAACTAAATTTATATCATTTTTTTCCCACAAACAGAGCTTCCTTTTGGTGGTATTTGATCACCTCTGCGTCATTTCTGATCGCCGCTATAAACAAACAAGGAGAGATGATTTTGAAAAAAGGACAACATTTTTTACTTTTTGCTATAATAAATATCAAAAAAAAATAATGATTCAACAGCTTTGGCCAATATATAGTCTTCTACATATTTTTGGTAAAAAAAACACCGCAATCGGCGCATATTGATTGGTTTGCGCAAAAGTTATCGCGTCTACAAACTATGGACATTGGTTTATGGCGTTTTTATTATTTATTTATTTTTTACTGGTAATGGTGGCGATCTGCGATTTTTATCAGGACTGCGATATTGCAGCGGACAGATCTCTTTTTGACACTTTTTTGGGACCAATGACATTTATACAGCGATCAGAAATTGAAATGTCCACTGATTACTGTATAAATGTCATTGGTAGTGAAGGGGTTAACCTGCAGGGGGAAGTGAAGGGGTTAAAAGTGTTCCCTAGGCGTGTTCTAACTGTGGGGGGGCGGGGCTGGTCGGGACATAACAGATTTAACTGATCCCAGTGACAGGGATCAGTAGATCTGTCTTGTCCCATTCACAGAACAGAGAACCGCCGTGTTTACATCGGCGGTTCCCCGTTCTGCAGGTCTGACAGGGGATCGCGGGTCTCGGGTGGACATCGAGTCCGCCCGAACCGCTGGCACGCCCACGCAGCCCGCGCCCGCCGCCGCCTGTGAGTGCGCGCCAGGAGCGCGCACACGGCCAGGACGTCCGTGGACGTCCACCCTGGAAATTCAGATCCGCGCTGGATCCGTACTTCGGCAATAGCGCGGATCTGAATGGGTTAAACTCACCTGGGGCAAGTAACAGGTGTGGGCAATATAAAAATCACACCTGAAAGCAGATAAAAAGGAGAGAAGTTCACTTAGCCTGCATTCACATAGGGCCATCTGACTTCGGCGCGACTTTGCTAGGCGATTTCAGCGCGACTTCAAGGACCTCAGGTGACTTTACAACACGACTTTTGCCAGGCGACTTTGCCCTGACCAATCTGAGAAGGGAGGGAGGGGGCAAATTCTATTCTTTTAACTGTAAAGTCGCTTCCATGTAGATGGGGATCCGACTTGGAGGCGACTTCTATTGAATCCTATGGGCGCAAGTCGGATAGAAGTTGCCTAGAAGTAGTACAGGAACCTTTTCTGAAGTCGCCTTGAAGTCGGAGCGACTTCAGTCGTGTATATGAAGAAGGCTCCCATTAATTTCAATGGGATTTCAAATGTCAAGCGACTTCGCAAGTCGCTCCTGTGTTAACGGGCACTTAGTCTTTGCATTATGTGCGCCACACTAAGCATGGACAACAGAAAGAGGAGGAGAGGACTGTCTGAGGACTTGAGAACCAAAGTTGTGGGAAAATATCAACAATCTCAAGGTTACAAGTCCATCTCCAGAGATCTAGATTTGCCTTTGTCCACAGTGGGCAACGTTATCAAGAAGTTTGCAACCCATGGCACCTTAGCTGATCTCTCTGGGCGTGGACGGAAGAGAAAAATTGATGAAAGGTTGCAACGCAGGAGAGTCCGGATGGTGGATGAGAAGCCCCAAACAAGTTCCAAAGAAATTCAAGCTGTCCTGGAGGCTCAGGGAACATCAGTGTCATCGCCAACTACCGCCAACTATCCATCGACATTTAAATGAAATGAAACGCTATGGCAGGAGACCCAGGGGGACCCGACTGCTGACACAGAGACATAAAAAAGCAAGACTACAGTTTGCCAAAATGTACTTGGGTAAGCCAAAATCCTTCTGGGAAAACGTCTTGTGGACAGATGAGACCAAGATTGAGCTTTTTTGGAAAGCCCATCATTCTACGGAATGAGGCCTACAAAGAAAAGACCACGGTACCTACAGTGAAATATGGTGGAGGTTCAATGATGTTTTGGGGTTGTTTTGCTGCCTCTGGCACTGGGTGCCTTGAATGTGTGCAAGGCACCATGAAATCTGAGGATTACCAAAGGATTTTGGGTCGCACCGTAGAGTAGAGTTGCCACCTCATCCCTTTAAACCCGAACACATATGAATTACACAGGCTCTGTGGCTGATTAAGGTGGTAATTAAACTCACTTGGTGCCTCATCTTCATTCAATTAGCCTCAGAACCTGTGTAATTCATATGTGTTCGGGTTTAAAGGGATGATGTGGCAACCCTACCGTAGAGCCCAGTGTCAGAAAGCTGGGTTTGCGTCCGAGATCTTTGGTCTTCCAGCAGGACAATGACCCCAAACTTACCTCAAAAAGCACCCAGAAATGGATGGCAACAAAGCGCTGGGGAGTTCTGAAGTGGCCAGCAATGAGTCCAGATCTAAATCCAATTGAACACCTGTGGAGAGATCTTAAAATTGCTCTTGGGAAAAGGCGCCCTTCCAATAGGAGAGACCTGGAGCAGTTTGCAAAGGAAGAGTGCTCCAAAATTCCGGATGAGGAGTGTAAGAAGCTTATTGATGGTTATAGGAAGCAACTGATTTCAGTTATTTTTTCCCAAGGGTGTGCAACCAAATATTAAGTTAAGGGTACCAATAATTTTGTCCAGCCCATTTTTGGAGTTTCGTGTGACATTATGTCCAATTTGCTTTTTTTCCTCCCTTTTTTTGTTTTGTTCCAATACACCCAAAGGGAATAAACACGTGTATAGCAAAACATGTCTTACTGCAATACTTTTCTGTGAGAAATACTTGATTTTCTGGAGAAATTTCTGGGGTGCCAACAGTTTCGGCCATGACTGTATGAGGTGAACCACAACTACCAGCCACTTCCAAGGGAGTACATTGGCTACATATTGGTAAAGGTGTGATTGACATGAAATGTTCCCCACCTGTCGGTGACAACCCATGCCATCCATACATACAAAGACACCAAAACAAACCCGTTCAGAAATTAAGTTCTGTGTAATAAAATGGAAGGACTCAGGGAAAAAGTACTGAGCACATGAGAAAAGGGAGGTGCAAAAAGGCATGGAAAGCCAAGACACCAGCTGTAGAAAGCAATTCTGCCCCTTGTCAGTGCAAATTAATATCAGCCGGTTCAGTCTCACCTGATGGCCTATAAAAAGGTGTCTCATTATCAAGGTGTCACTCAAGAAACATCTCATGATGGGAAAAAGCAAAGAGCTCTCTCAAGTCCTTTGCAACCTTATTGTTGCAGAAAATACTGATGGCATTGGTTACAGAAGGATTTCTAAACTTCTGAACGTTCCAGTGAGCACTGTTGGGGACATAATCCGGAAGTGGAAAGAACATCATTTTACCATAAAGCGGCCACGACCAGGTGCTCCTCACAAGATTTCTGACAGTGGAGTGAAAAGAATTATAAGAAAAGTTGTCCAAGAGCCAAGGACCACTTGAGGAGAGCTTCAGAAAGACCTGGAATTAGCAGGGACACAATAAGTAACGCAGTCACCCGCCATGGCCTGTATGCACGCTCACCACGCAACACTCCATTGCTGAAGAAAAAGCATGGTGAAGCTCGGTTAAAGTTTTCCACACAACATTTAGACAAGCCTGAAATACCGGGAGAATATAGTCTGGTAAGATGAGACCAACGTTGAACTCTTTGGAGGCTATAAAATACACCATGTTTGGAGGTCACATGGTACATCACCCCAAAACACCCCCACACCAACAGTGAGGTTTGGAGGTGGGAACATCGTGGTGTGGGCAGGGCTCTGGTACTGGCAAACGTCATATCATTGGAGGAAGGATGAATGGTGATAAAAATCTGCTGCCATCTACCGGGATGATGGAGATGAAACGAGGGCGGACATCTCAGGAGGACATCTCAGGAGGACATCTCAGGTGGACATCTCAGGAGGACATCTCAGGCGAACATCTCAGGAGGACATCTCAGGAGGACATCTCAGGCGAACATCTCAGGAGGACATCTCAGGTGGACATCTCAGGAGGACATCTCAGGTGGACATCTCAGGAGGACATCTCAGGAGGACATCTCAGGAGGACATCTCAGGTGGACATCTCAGGCGGACTTCTCAGGAGGACTTCTCAGGCGGACTTCTCAGGTGGACTTCTCAGGAGGACATCTCAGGAGGACATCTCAGGTGGACATCTCAGGAGGACATCTCAGGTGGACATCTCAGGCAGACTTCTCAGGAGGACATCTCAGGAGGACATCTCAGGTGGACATCTCAGGAGGACATCTCAGGTGGACATCTCAGGTGGACATCTCAGGAGGACATCTCAGGAGGACATCTCAGGTGGACATCTCAGGAGGACATCTCAGGAGGACATCTCAGGCGGACATCTCAGGAGGACATCGATCCCAAACACAAAGCCAAGGAGAAAAAAAATAAAGCTGCTAGAATGGCCCAGCCAATCACCTGACTTGAATCCAATAGAAAATCTATGGAAAAAAACAAAGATCAGAATTCATAGAAGAGGTCCACGGAACCTTCAAGATCTGAAGACCAAAATCACACCTGAACAGCGCATGCGACTCGTTTCTCCATACAGGAGCCGGCATCTTGAAGCCGTCATTACCAACAAAGGATTAAATACATTTCAGTTAGCGGGTTCAGTACTTTTTCCCTGCATCCTTCCATTTTATTACACAGAAGGTAATTTCTGAACGGATTTGTTTTGGTGTCTTTGTATGGATTGCATGGGTTGTCGCCGACATGTGGGGAACATTTCATGTCAATCGCACCTTTACCAATATATTTACCTAGAAAAATGGTGACGGGTTCAATACTTATTTTACCCGCTGTATTATGAAAGCTCTGACAACTATTGTCTTTCGTGTGTCTATGGAGCTTTTCTATGACTTAAGATAAAGGAATTAAAAGAAAAAACTCCCACTGATCAGATGAACCATAAACACCTCTAAGGTTGCCAGTATGACCAGTTCTAGAGTTAAAAAATAGAATCCAACAATTTAACTTGCTGCATTACTGAACCCAACCAGCAGATGGCAGCAGAACCATTGCTCATTGGCTGCCCCACTGACCTACATTACAGCTGATATAAAACCACTTGGAGAACTGAGAACTGTCTGTGTTGCCTGTAGGCTCCTCTGTGAGCGGGTAAGCGTATTGTCCTCCAGGCACAAAGAGCGCCCCCCATCTTCATTTGCAATTACCTTAAAGTGAACAGTTTTTGGTTGGTAAATAAAAATTCTCTCATGGTTATTTGGGATGCTTGGGTTCCAGGCTCCAGCTGAGGGTCCTGTTTGCCACCACTGGCATCCAGGAGAGCATCACCAATTTATTGCCAAAACGATGGTAAGGTAATGATGTCACTGGTCGCTGGTGATCCGATTGGCTGCATGCATCCGCTGATACAGCGTCCTGGCTCACAGGACCACTACCTGCACATGACAGGTCCACTTAGAGCTCTATGCAGGGGGGGGCTTTTCTGCAGCTCTGTATAAGGACCCCAATTCATCCCATTCATGGACCCTCCACGCCGCTCCGTCCTGAATGAGCGGGCAAAGAATGGCCACACGTGAGGGGAATATCTCTGCTGGAGCTGAATGGGCCCCCCCCCAGGGCTCCGATCAGACTCACAATGGATAATCCATCAAATTATAACAGATCTGTTAACTGCAGAGGGAACTTCACACAGAACACGGGGGGGGCGACCAGGAGCCGATTATAATAACAGGGACACATGGGGTAATTAAAGGATCAGTCCCCCCAAAAGTGGTATTTCAATTATAGGCGGGGTCTGCAAAGCTCACCTTCGGAATCCAGTTGTCACCTCACTAAAAACATTTTAAGCAAATTTTGGGGCGCATAAAGTGGGTCCTCACTGTGACTTCATTTCCCTAGCACCGCCCCCTCCCCATAGGCCTCTACTCCCCTCTGTGTGTCTAATTACTGTCTGTGCTGGCCCAGCTACTCCACCCCTCCCCTCACCCCCCCTGCATAACTTTGCAAGTAGCTGTTGGGAGAGGAGAAGCCATTTGGCAGAGCAGTGACACCAATGATCTTTTTAGCTAAGGGTGGAATTCTGGGATTCAGCAATGTAAGGAACATTCTTCCCACTGACCACCAATGTAAGGAACATTCTTCCCACTGACCACCGATGTAAGGAACATTCTTCCCACTGATCACCAATGTAAGGAACATTCTTTCCACTGATCACCAAAGTAAGGAGCATTCTTCCCACTGATCACCAATGTAAGGAACATTCTTCCCACTGATCACCAATGTAAGTAACATTCTTCCCACTGACCACCAATGTAAGGAACATTCTTCCCACTGATCACCAATGTAAGGAACATTCTTCCCACTGATCACCAATGTAAGGGACATTCTTCCCACTGATCACCAATGTAAGGAGCATTCTTCCCACTGACCACCAATGTAAGGGGCATTCTTCCCACTGATCACCAATGTAAGGGACATTCTTCCCACTGATCACCAATGTAAGGGACATTCTTCCCACTGACCACCAATGTAAGGAGCATTCTTCCCACTGATCACCAATGTAAAGGCCAGGGTACTGCAAAGAAATAGCAATCGTGATAAAAGTTTAATTTAATGAATTACTGGGACCATCATGGTATTGTAAGCACCCCACTGATTGTTAAATAATTTGCTCGAAAAGAGGTTCAACGAAAAGACAAAAATAAAATCATTTAACCAGGGCTGGGTGTACCACCGATAAAACTAATTGAACTACATAGCACATTTGTGGTACTTCCTGTTCTCTACCCCTCTACCGCTTTCCCCCTTGCATCTGCCGGGAATTGCTGTGTAAACACAGTAGCTATAGAAGCTACGTTGTTCAGACCCAGAACATTCTCCATTATTGACTCCCCAGAACACCTATCTACCAGAACACCCAGAACCTTCTCCACCATTGATTCCCCAAAACACCCAATATCTTCTCCATCATTCACTCCCCAGAACACCCATTTACCAGAACACCCAGAACCTTCTCCATCATTGACTCCCCGAACACCCATCCGCCCGCACACCAAGAACCTTCTCCATCATTCACCCCCCTATCCCCCAAAACACTCATCTACCAGAACTCCTAGATTCTTCTCCGTCATTGACTCCCCTAGAACACTTATCTATCAGAACACCCAGAACCTTCTCCATCATTGACTCCCCCAAACCAACCAGAACTCCCACATTCTTCTTTCTGATTGGCTCCACCAGAACAACCACAAAATTCTCCATCATTCACCCCCCCCCCCCCAGACCACATAACACTCATCTACCAGGACTCCTAGACTCTTCTCCATCTTTGACTCCCCTATAAATCCATCTACCAGAATACCCAGGTCCATCTTTACTGTTGATTCCTCATCACACTCGTCCACCAGAAAACCCAGAACCTTCTCCATCATTGACTCCCCCAAAACACCTAGAATTTTCTCCATCATTGACTCCCCCAGAACACTCATCTACCAGAACACCCAAAATCTTCTCCATCATTGACTCCCCCAAAACACCCATCTACCAGAACACCCAGAACCTTCTTCATCAATGACTCCCCCAAACCATCCATCTACCAGAACTCACACATACTTCTTTATCATTGACTCCCATTTGCCAGAACATCCAGATGTTTTTCCATCATTCACCCCCTATGCCCTAGAACACCCATCTACCATAACACCCAGATCCTTCTCTACTGTTGATTCCCTCATAACACTTATTCACCAGGACACCCAGAAACGTCTCCATCATTGACTCCCCCAAAACATCTAGAACCTTCTCCATCCTTGACTCCCCCAGAACACCCATCTACCAAAACACCCAGAACCTTCTCCATCATTGACTCCCCAGAACACCCACCCAGATAGCAAGGATAATTTGTTGCAAATTTGTGGCAGTGTTGAATTGTAAGTCTGTTAACTTGCTGCACATTCTCACTAGCAAGTTGTACACTTGCAGAGCACTTGTTTGCGTGGCAAGTCTCTAGCAAGAGCAAAGTTGCAGTGGTGAGTCTACAGCAAGAGCTCTGCAAGTCTACAGCATGAAAATTCAGCCACAGCGACCCCCATGTGGTGGGATGACTATAGCACGACATGACTGAGCCAGAGCCAGAACCCAAAAGCATTTCCATCAATGACTCCCCCAGAGCACCCATCTACCAGAACACATAGAACCTCCCCTATCATTTATTCTCACAGAATACTCATCTACCAGAACACCCAGAACTTTCTTCATGCACTTCCCAGAACACACACATCTACCAGAACACCCAGAACCTTCTCCATCATTGACTCCTCCAGAACACCTAGAACCTTCTCCATCCTTGACTCCTCCAGAACACCCATCTACCAAAACACCCAGAACCTTCTCCATCATTGACTCCCCAGAACACCCAACTACCAAAACACCCAGAACCTTCTCCATCATTGACTCCCCAGAACACCCATCTACCAGAACACCCACCCAGATAGCAAGGATAACTTGCCGCAAATTTGTGGCAGTGTTGAATTGTAAGTCTGTTAAATTGCTGCACATTCTCACTAGCAAGTTGTACACTTGCAGAGCACTTGAAGCACAAGTTCTAGTTGACACGTTTCCAATTTGTAGCAAATTTGCGTGGCAAGTCTCTAGCAAGAGCAAAGTTGCAGTGGTGAATCTACAGCAAGAGCTCTGCAAGTTTACAGCATAAAAATTCATCCACAGTGACCTCCTGTGGTGGGATGACTTTTGCACGACATGACTGAGCCAGAACTTGCAGCAGACTTGGAGAATGTTTGCAAAAAAAGTTGACCTGGAGTCATGCAATGCGGACTTGCTGCAATTGTGCAACAAACTTGTGAAGCTTGGCAAGTCTAGCAATAGCGTAGCAAGTCATTTTCAAACTTGCAGCACAATTGCTTGCTATGTGGGCAGAACCTTCTCCATCATTCACCCTCCTATCCCCCAGAACATTCATCTACAAGAACTCCTAGATTCTTCTCCATCATTGACTCCTCTAGAACACCCATCCACCAGAACACCCAAAAGCTTCTCCAACTTTGACTCCCCCAGAACACCCATCCACCAGAACACGTAGAACCTTCTCCATCGACTCCCCAGAACACACATCTACCAGAACACCCAGAACCTTCTCCATCGACTCCCCAGAACACACATCTACCAGAACACCCAGAACCTTCTCCATCGACTCCCCAGAACACAAATCTACCAGAACACCCAGAACCTTCTCCATCGACTCCCCAGAACACACATCTATCAGAACACCCAGAACCTTCTCCATCGACTCCCCAGAACACAAATCTACCAGAACACCCAGAACCTTCTCTATCGACTCCCCAGAACACACATCTACCAGAACACCCAGAACCTTCTCCATCGACTCCCCAGAACACAAATCTACCAGAACACCCAGAACCTTCTCCATCGACTCCCCAGAACACACATCTATCAGAACACCCAGAACCTTCTCCATCGACTCCCCAGAACACAAATCTACCAGAACACCCAGAACCTTCTCCATCGACTCCCCAGAACACACATTTACCAGGACACTCAGAACCTTCTCCATCGACCCCCCAGAACACACATCTACCAGAACACCCAAAACCTTCTCCATCGACTCCCCAGAACATAAATCTACCAGGACACCCAGAACCTTCTCCATCGACTCCCCAGAACACACATTTACCAGGACACTCAGAACCTTCTCCATCGACTCCCCAGAACACACATCTACCAGGACACCCAGAACCTTCTCCATCGACTCCCCAGAACACCCATCTACCAGGACACCCAGAACCTTCTCCATCGACTCCCCAGAACACACATCTACCAGGACACCCAGAACCTTCTCCATTGACTCCCCAGAACACACATCTACCAGGACACCCAGAACCTTCTCCATCGACTCCCCAGAACACACATTTACCAGGACACTCAGAACCTTCTCCATTGACCCCCCCAGAAACCCCATCTACCAGGACACCCAGAACCTTCTCCATCGACTCCTCAGAACACACATCTACGAGAACACCCAGATCCTTCTCTATACTCCCACTAAAATATATGACGATTCCATGTTTTGAGCTTCCCATGTGCATAACTTTTAGATTTATGAAGCCTCATTTCCCACCCAGTTTCGCAAACATCATCCAAGTCGGTCTATAAGTCAGAAAAATTAGGGACTTTTTTCCACTCAGCAGCCTAATGTCCATGGAAGGGACTTTAATCTATAAAGTTGATTTTTTTTCTTCATGTATTCAGGGTCGAGCCGCCCCCAGCGATTTCCCCGGTGTCAGGTGGCGGCGTATCGGATAGAGTTAGTTGAATGCAGGGCTGTGGAGGAGGGGAGGGCGGCCTATCTACCATTGTTCTTTGGCAGCGGGGAGGGGAGGACAGATGATCACAGTCAGTTCCCAGGCAGATTCCTATAGATGGTAACCCCCCCTCCCCCCTCCTCGGAGGTCCTGAGCCCCCCAGTAAGGAGGAGCGCACAGACCTGTGACACTCCGCATTGTTATACACAGCTGTGCCATGCAGCGCACAAAACACGACGGCTGGGCCGCCATACCGTACGCTGCGGCAAAAGAACAAAAAGCACAGTTTTCATCCATCATTGGTCAGCCGTAAAACTTCTCAGCCACCCTCCTGCGTTGTTTGCGTCTGCGTCCGATCTTGCGGAAATATCGCCATCTGCTGTAGGCGCTCTGGTCGCTGTACGCGGGCACTTCGGCCCTCGCGCAAAATCGCAGGTTTTCCCGACACGCACGGAGTCGCGCTGCCCATTGGCAGGCGTGCTGCGGTGCCATTGATTCTTGAAAGCCCCCCCCGCGCATCTGCGGCGCGATTTCGCAAAAGGGTTGGGCGAGCTTCCTATTGCAAAATCGCACAGAAAACACGCTGCCGCTTAGGCTAGGTTCACACCACTGACCAAGGGGAGCACATGGTCCCGCGTGTTTTTCACGTGGTTCAGCGCGTCACGTGTGGGGCGGCCCATTCATTGCAACGGGACGCTCTACCTCCAAGAAATGCGGTGAAACGAGTCCCCGACTCGCACTGCGCCAAACCAGGAGGTGCTGCAGCAACATGCGGTATGGCGTGCGCACGCAGGTTTGCCGATGTGTGGGGGGTGCCAGTAAAAATTTGGCCCCACCCGTATGTCATGAATCGATCATCGGGGGGCTTTTTTTTTGCGCATTTATCGCTCAGTAAAATGAACGAGCGGCCCTATTCGTCAGTTGGGTTTAGAAATGCGCACTACCGAAAAATTTGATTAGTTTAGGTTTTTTTTTTGGGTCGTTGATCGGATCATTTTGTTCACTAACAGTTAATTTAGCCAAATTTGAAAGGAAATTCCAATAAAAATGTAAATCGAATCGATCCCAAGTTAGCCGCGATGGAGCAGAGACCCGAATTTGAATTACTGACTTCAGCTATTTTACCCCCCCTTCACGCCGGCCTCGGCTTGAAGGGGCTGTACCGGGGTGACGCCTGCAGCTGCTAGCATCACCCCAGTACCGTTTTTTTTGGAGCCGGCTGACCAGAGACCTCGGCTTCGATCGGATCTACTAACCCATAAAGAGGACCTGTCACCGCCTATTACAGTCACATGGGATGTTTACATTCATTATAGACCCCAGATCTCTCCATAAAGAGGACCTGTCACCGCCTATTACTGTCACATGGGATGTTTACATTCATTATAGACCCCAGATCCCTCCATAAAGAGGACCTGTCACCTCCTATTACTGTCACATGGGATGTTTACATTCATTATAGACCCCAGATCTCTCCATAAAGAGGACCTGTCACCTCCTATTACTGTCACATGGGATGATTACATTCATTATAGACCCCAGATCTCTCCATAAAGAGGACCTGTCACCGCCTATTACTGTCACATGGGATGTTTACATTCCTTGTGACAGAAATAAAAGTGATCAGGAAAAAATAAATAAAGGGACAGTATAAAAAAAAAAAAGAAGGAAAGTAAATAAATAAGAAAAAAAAAATTAACGTGCGTCATCCCTCCGTGCTTGGGCGCAGAAGCGAACGTATATACGTTGCGCCTGCATATGTAAACATTGTTCAGACCACACATGTGAGGTATCGCCGCGATTGTTAGGATGAGAACAATAATTCTAGTGCAGGACCTCCTCTGTAGCTCTAAACTGGAAATCTGTAGAAATTTTTAAAGCGTCGCCTATGGAGATTCTTAAGTACCGTAGTTTGTTGCCATTCCACGAGCGGGCGCAATTTTACAGGGTGACATGTTGGGTATCAATTTACTTGGCGTAACACCATCTTTCACATTATACAAAAATTGGGCCAACTTTACTTATTTTTTTCTTTTTAATTTATGAAAGTGTATTTCTTCCCAAAAATTGCATTTGAAAGACCGCTGTGCAAATACCGTGTGACAAAAAATATTGCAACAACCGCCATTTTATTCTCTAGGGTCTCTGCTAAAATATATATATATAATGTTTGGGGTTCTAAGTAATTTTCTAGCAAAAAATACTGATTTTTACTTGTAAGCAACCAGTGTCAGAAAAAGGCTTGGGCATGAAGGGGTTAATAGTTTATAATAAAATATATAAATAATAGTAATAATAAAAACTATAATTATAGTTAATCATTTAATTACAATATAAAATACGAAAAGCAAAATTATCCGAATGTAATCAATTTGTTAAATTCTTTCGGATTTTCGTTCTTTCGGATTTTTCATTCTTTCGGATTTTTGTTCTTTCAAATTTTCATTCATTTTCGTTCTTTCAGGTTTTGATTCTTTCTGATTTTCGTTCTTTCGGATTTTCGCTTTTCAGGTTTTCATTCTTTCTGATTTTCGTTCTTTCGGATTTTTGTTCTTTCAGATTTTCGTTCTTTCGGATTTTCGTTCTTTCGGATTTTCGTTCTTTCGGATTTTCGTTCTTTCGAATTTTCGTTCTTTTAGGTTTTTGTTCTTTCGAATTTTCATTCATTTTCATTCTTTCAAGGTTTCCATTCTTTTGGATTTTTGTTCTTTTAGGTTTTCGTTCTTTTGGATTTTTGTTCTTTCCGATTTTAGTTCTTTCGAATTTTCATTAGTTTTCGTTCTTTCGGATTTTTGTTCTTTCAGGTTTTAGTTCTTTCGAATTTTCATTCATTTTCATTCTTTCAGGTTTTCATTCTGCCGGATTTTCGTTCTTTCAGATTTTTGTTCTTTCGGATTTTCGTTCTTTTAGGTTTTCGCTCTTTCGGGTTTTTGTTCTTCCAGGTTTTTGTTCTTTCAAATCTTCGTTCTTTCAGATTTTCATTATTTCAGGTTTTCGTTCTTTCGGATTTTTGTTCTTTCAGATTTTTGTTCTTTCAGGTTTTAGTTCTTTCGAATTTTCATTCATTTTCATTCTTTCAGGTTTTCATTCTGCCGGATTTTCGTTCTGTCAGGTTTTCATTCTTTCAGGTTTTTGTTCTTTCGGATTTTTGTTCTTTTAGGTTTTCGCTCTTTCGGGTATTTGTTCTTCCAGGTTTTTGTTCTTTCAGATTTTTGTTCTTTCGGATTTTCATTCTTTCAGGTTTTCGTTCTTTCGGATTTTTGTTCTTTCGGATTTTTGTTCTTTCGGATTTTTGTTCTTTCAGGTTTTAGTTCTTTCGAATTTTCATTCATTTTCATTCTTTCAGGTTTTCATTCTGCCGGATTTTCATCCTTTCAGGTTTTCATTCTTTCGGATTTTCGTCCTTGACAGGTTTTTGTTCTTTCGGATTTTTGTTCTTTCAGGTTTTAGTTATTTTGAATTTTCATTCATTTTCATTCTTTTAGGTTTTTATTCTTTCGGATTTTCGTTCTTTCAGGTTTTCATTCTTTCGGATTTTCATTCTTTCAGGTTTTCATTCTTTCGGATTTTCATTCTTTCAGGTTCTCGTTCTTTTGGATTTTTGTTCTTTCGGATTTTTGTTCTTTCAGGTTTTAGTTCTTTCGAATTTTCATTCATTTTCATTCTTTCAGGTTTTCATTCTTTCGGATTTTCATCCTTTCAGGTTTTCATTCTTTCGGATTTTTGTCCTTGACAGGTTTTTGTTCTTTCGGATTTTTGTTCTTTCAGGTTTTAGTTATTTTGAATTTTCATTCATTTTCATTCTTTTAGGTTTTCATTCTTTCGGATTTTCGTTCTTTCAGGTTTTCATTCTTTCGGATTTTCATTCTTTCAGGTTTTCATTCTTTCGGATTTTCATTCTTTCAGGTTTTCGTTCTTTCGGATTTTTGTTCTTTCAGGTTTTTTTGTTCTTCCAGGTTTTTGTTCTTTTGGATTTTCATTCTTTCAGGTTTTCATTCTTTCGGATTTTCATTCTTTCAGGTTTTCGTTCGTTCGGATTTTTGTTCTTTCAGGTTTTCATTCTTTCAGGTTTTCCTTCGTTCAGGTTTTTGTTTTTTCGCATTTTTGTTCTTTCTGTTCTTCTGCATTCATCAAAAGAATCTTTCGTTTGGTGGTGGCTCATAATGCAGGGCGCAGGGACGTCACCCCCCTAATCCATGCGCCCGGCCCCTAATCTACATGCAGGGTGCTGGACGCATGGATTCCAATGGGTTTTTTTTTTTAAGCACGTGATCAGAAACTGAGGCTCTAATTGGCTTCAAAAAAGGGTGGGCTCGGGGCGCAGAGCATTGTGCCCCAAGCCCACCCAGTTCTGTGACAATAGCAAATTAATATTCGCTATTGTCTTCCTGCCTCTCCTCCCGGCCAATCAAGGAGGGGGTCCTGAGACCTGATTGGCCAGGGAGTCTTAGGACTCCCAATCGAGTCTCAGGACACACTGGCCAATTGTGTTTCAGGACCTACTTCCTATTCAGCCCGGAGAAGAACAGAGAGGAGAATGGCCCGGCTCTTCTTTCTCGCTGCATCCTAAGGTTAGTCTCCACCGCCGCCACCGGGGGGTGTTTGCGGCAATCGCCGCCTTTCCATCCGTCGATGGGGCTGGTTGTGGGTGGCGTTAGTTTGCCACCCCTTCCGAAAAATTTAGCACCAGCTGTCACTGCTTTCGTTCATTTGGATGCTTCAGAATGAACGAATGTGCCGAGTTTTGTCCGAAAACAAACTCGTAACAAATTGCACGGGTCTAGTTGGGTTGCCTGCCAAGGAGTTTTTCAGACAGGCTTGGGAGAGGCTGCGCACAGCTTACAGGTAAGACATTGAAAAGAAGCTTCATTGATCGCAGGTCTACAAGCCGCTCCAGAGGAAGTCCATTCCTTATTCTCACAGCTCCTACTGTGAAGAGCCCCTTCTGTATTGCTGATCCTGGGATCAGCAATATACGTTACTTCTGAGGAATATTAATAGCCGGTTCTGTTCTGTGAATGCGGAAACAGCTCTGGTCTACAAGCCGCTCCTGAGGAAGTTCATTTGACATTCTTACAGCTCTTACTGTGAAGAACCCTTTCTGTAAAAAAAATCCTCTCTGATCCCCAGAGGTGATTGGATGTTCCCGGAATCAACAATATACAATGCTACTTCTGAGGAATATTAATAGCCGGTTCTATGGGAGCATCTCTGGTCTACAAGCGACTCCCGAGGAAGTTTGTTCCACATTCTTAAAGGTCTTACTGTGAAGAACCCTTTCTATTAAAAAACTCCTCTGATCCCCAGAGATGATTGGATAAGCCAGGGATCAGCAATATACAATGTTACTTCTGAGGAATATTAATAGCCAGTTTTGTTCTGGGAATACAGGAACACCTTTGGTCTACAAGCAGCTCCTGAGAAAGTCTATTTGTCATTCTTACAGCTCTTACTGTGAAGAACCATTTCTATAAAAAAAATCATCTCTGATCCCCAGAGGTGATTGGATGTTCCCGGGATCAACAATATGCAATGTTACTTCTGAGGAATATTAATAGCTGGCTCTGTTCTGTGAATGCGGGAACACCTCTGGTCTACAAGCCGCTCCTGAGGAAGTCCATTCCTTATTCTCACAGCTCTTACTGTGAAGAACCCCTTCTGTAAATAATTCCTTTCTGATCCCTAAAGATGATTGGATGATCCCAGGATCAGCAATATACAATGTTACTTCTGAGGAATATTAATAGCCTGTTCTGTTTTGTGAATGCGCAAACAGCTCCAGTCTACAAGCCGCTCCTGAGGAAGTCCATTTGACATTCTTACAGGTCTTACTGTGAAGAACCCTTTCTATAAAAAAAATCCTCTGTGATCCCCAGAGATGATTGGATAATCCCGGGATAAGCACTATACAATGTTACTTCTGAGGAATATTAATAGACGGTTCTGTTCTGTGAATGTAGGAACACCTCTGGTCTACAAGCCACTCCTGAGGAAGTCCATTCCTTTTTCTCACAGCAGTGTGAAGAACCCCTTCTATAAATAAATCCTTCCTTACCCACGGAGACGATTGGATGATCCCGGGATCAACAATATACAATGTTACTTCTGAATTTTATTAATAGCCGGTTCTGTTCTGTGAATGCGGAAACAGCTCCGGTCTATAAGCCGCTCCTGAGGAAGTCCATTTGACATTCTTACAGCTCTTACTGTGAAGAATCCTATCTGTAAAAAAATCCTCTCTGATCCCCAGAGGTAATTGGATGTTTCCGGGATCAGCAATATACAATGTTACTTCTGAGGAATATTAATAGCTGGTTCTGGTCTGCGAATGCGGGAACCCCTCTGGTCTACAAGCCACTCCTGAGGAAGTCCATTCCTTTTTCTCACAGCAGTGTGAAGAAGCCCTTCTGTAAATAATTCCTTTCTGATCCCCAAAGATGGTTGGATGATCCCAGGATCAGCAATATACAATGTTACTTCTGAGGAATATTAATAGCTCTGTTCTTTGAATGTGGAAACAGCTCCGGTCTACAAGCCGCTCCTGAGGAAGTCCATTTGACATTCTTACGGCTCTTACTGTGAAGAACCCTTTCTGTAAATAATTACTTCCTTAACCTTAACCCCCCCCCCCCCCCCCCGGAGACGATTGGATGACCCCGGGATCATAAAATATCCTTCCTGATCCTCATAGGATCATTAAAAGCCTTAGAAGCTGCAGCAAGTCCAATAGTTTCCTGGCTGGAGGACATCCAGCATTATCTTGCCCTTTCCTCCCTAGCCCGAATGTCCCGACCCCGCCCCTTTCATTCATTGGATTTTAATTCTTTCAATCATGGAGGCTCAGCATCACCTAGGGTGGTCTTTATGCACAGCCTGCCCAGGAACGCCCACTCTCCTCCAGACTGACACACACCCATCAACGCATGATATTTGCATAACTCCTCCCACTGCTTGCATCAGGGCTGAGGGCTCTTGAGAGGAGAACTGGGGTTTTCCAGGAAGTAATGTATAGCCCCCTGCTG
The DNA here is from genome assembly GCA_018402905.1 of Glandirana rugosa. Classification (NCBI taxonomy): domain Eukaryota; kingdom Metazoa; phylum Chordata; class Amphibia; order Anura; family Ranidae; genus Glandirana; species Glandirana rugosa. The sequence continues at coordinate 28,485 of BLSH010203725.1, forward strand.
GCCCCTCCCACCAGCCATGCTCTGCCTGCATTGCATAGAGAAGCGCAGAGACCCGGTGATGACATCACAGAGTCTGTAATAAGGTATATGATGGAAATGGGAAGATTTTAAGTTAATGAGGGGGAGGGGGGACCAGGAAAAGCAAAATATAAGCAGATGAAACCTTTAGACTTAAGGCAGTCACTGTGAGCAGCTGCAGAACATTCCTCCCCAGTCACTGTGAGGAGCAGCTGCGGAACATTCCTCCCCGGTCAATGTGAGGAGCAGCTGCAGAACATTCCTCCCCAGTCACTGTGAGGAGCAGCTGCAGAACATTCCTCCCTTGGTCACTGTGAGGAGCAGCTGCAGAACATTCCTCCCCAGTCACTGTGAGGAGAAGCTGCAGAACATTCCTCCCCAGTCACTGTGAGGAGCAGCTGCAGAACATTCCTCCCCAGTCACAGTGAGGAGCAGCTGCAGAACATTCCTCCCTTGGTCACTGTGAGGAGCAGCTGCAGAACATTCCTCCCCAGTCACTGTGAGGAGAAGCTGCAGAACATTCCTCCCCAGTCAATGTGAGGAGAAGCTGCAGAACATTCCTCCCCAGTCACTGTGAGGAGCAGCTGCAGAACATTCCTCCCCAGTCACTGTGAGGAGCAGCTGCAGAACATTCCTCCCCAGTCACTGTGAGGAGCAGCGGCATAACATTCCTCCCCAGTCACTGTGAGGAGCAGCTGCAGAACATTTCTCCCATGGTCACTATGAGGAGCATCTGCAGAACATTCCTCCCTTGCTCACTGCGAGGAGCAGCTGCAGAACATTTCTCCCTTGGTTACTGTGAGGAGCATCTGCAGAACATTACTCCCTTGCTCACTGCGAGGAGCAGCTGCAGAACATTCCTCCCTTGGTCACTGTGAGGAGCAGCTGCAGAACATTCCTCCCTTGGTCACTGTGAGGAGCAGCTGCAGAACATTCCTCCCTTGGTTACTGCGAGGAGCAGCTGCAGAACATTCCTCCCTTGGTTACTGCGAGGAGCAGCTGCAGAACATTCCTGCCCAGTCACTGCGAGGAGCAGCTGCAGAACATTCCTCCCCAGTCATTGTGAGGGGCAGCTGCAGAACATTCCTCCCCAGTCAGTGTGAGGAGCAGCTGCTTAACATTCCTCCCCAGTCACTGTGAGGAGCTCTGCAGAACATTACTCCCTTGGTCACTGTGAGGAGCTCTGCAGAACATTCCTCCCCAGTCACTGTGAGGGGCAGCTACAGAACATTCCTCCCCAGTCAATGTGAGGAGCAGCTGCAGAACATTCCTCCCTTGGTCACTGCGAGGAGCCTGCAGAACATTCCTCCCTTGGTCACTGTGAGGAGCTCTGCAGAACATTCCTCCCCAGTCACTGTGAGGAGCAGCTGCAGAACATTCCTCCCCACTCACTGTGAGGAGCAGCTGCAGAACATTCCTCCCCAGTCATCGTGAGGAGCAGCTGCAGAACATTCCTCCCCAGTCACTGTGAGGAGCAGCTGCAGAACATTCTGCCCCACTCACTGTGAGGAGCAGCTGCAGAACATTCCTCCCTTGGTCACTGTGAGGAGCAGCTGCAGAACATTCCTCCCAAGTCACTGTAAAGGACTAGCTGCAGAACATTCCTCCCTTGCTCACTGTGAGGAGCAGCTGCACAACATTCCTCCCTTGCTCACTGTGAGGAGCAGCTGCAGAACATTCTTCCCCAGTCACTGTGAGGAGCAGCTGCAGAACATTCTGCCCCAGTCACTGTGAGGAGCAGCTGCAGAACATTCCTCCCCAGTCGCTATGAGGAGAAGCTGCAGAACATTCCTCCCTTGGTCACTGTGAGGAGCAGCTGCAGAACATTCCTCCCTTGGTCACTGTGAGGAGCAGCTGCAGAACATTCCTCCCTTGGCTACTGCAAGGAGCAGCTGCAGAACATTCCTCCCTTGGACACTGTGAGGA
>BLSH010203725.1:90479-100638 GCA_018402905.1 Glandirana rugosa
ACGTAAGACTTCCCCGGCTAATGTACCTTCCTCGGTGACGGGGGAATGGAGGGAGGTGAAGGGGGAATGGAGGGAGATGACAGGGGAATGGAAGGAGATGAAGATGGAAATGTCGGGAGATGACGCATTGATTGGTTATGTGAAGTAACATAAAATGACAACCCCGCTCCTGCGCCCTTTGTTTGAATTTTGTTGCCGTCTTCCCATATCCTTCCCGCGGTGAGCTCTGTGATCAATCAGTTTGTTTCTCCATCACCTTGAGAGTCATCAGCAGCGCCTCGTCTCCGATTGTTCCCATTAATATTCAGAAGGTTTCTCGTGGCCGCGGATGGGGCGTTAGTGCCAGGGAAGCATTTTCTTTATATAGTAACAGTTTGTCTTGGCAGCAAAGAAATCAGCACAAATCGGCTCCTTCCATGTAATCGGCCCCTTCAGAATGCAATGGGCAGAGCGGGAGACAGGTGCAGAATGGAGGTTAGAGGTAGCATCCCAGACAGGTAGCAACCCTACTATATACAATACATCCTTAGATATGTATATCATGTAGAAACAGGTATTATCAGCAAAGAACCGGATAGGATTCCTGGCAGAATTGTGCACATACTGTATACCAGGGGATATATAGTTATTAATAGAGATACCTCCAGATGAATGTTGCAGCAAAATCCTATTGCAGGGGCCCCTATGGATGGTGCAGTGTCGGTCTTTGTGTCAGAGACCTGATGACATGATGAGTGGTGATGGGGAGATCCTCCAACTGTTGTCCAACCAGCCTGGAATGCAGCCTATCACTGGTAGAAACTGTGGTTTGTTTATGGAACTCAGCCTATTTACTCTGTGTCTTAGTCCCTAGTAGCATCTAATTTGTCATATCACCGGACCTCTAACTACCAGAAGTGGCTGGCAGATGCCTAACCTGGCTCTGATCTATGGTTATTGAGCCCTGAGCTAAAACTTGTATAGAATCCCAGACCGGAAGGGACAGAATGAACTAAAATACCAAGAGCTGCATAAACTCTATTGCAATAAACAGGTTCGCCTACTTATATACTGGAAGGTGACCACTACACACATACATTAGCATTAACCAGGCTATCTGGCACTGCGCATGTGAGATAATAACAATAGGACAGATATAATTTGTCTGTCACAAGGATTCAGATCCACACTCGAGGAGCTATGGGCAGCTGCAAATAAACTATTAGAACATAGGAAAACTTGCCTAATAGTCTCTGCTTCTGGTTTGGATGAAACGCGGCAGCAGCAGCTCCACTGTGTGTAAGGTCATGTGTCTCAGTTCTGTGTCTACTTCCTAGAAACTCCCCTACAAATCACAGTCCTCCAATCAAGGCTTCTCAATTCCAGGTAGCAGGGACAATAAATAGTTGTCTGTAACCAACTAACTCTGTGGTAAATAATTAGCAAAAGCTATTTAGAAATACAGAGAGTATAGGGCAGCAGATACCTACAGGATGATAACAGGAGGGACACATGGAGGAAAATACCACAAGGACACAGACCTGTGATGGGTCTATTCAAGAGCACAGACCTGTGATGGGTCCATTCAGGAGCACAGACCTGTGATGGGTCCATTCAGGAGCACAGACCTGTGATGATCCATTCAAGAGCACAGACCTGTGATGGGTCCATTCAGGAGCACAGACCTGTGATGATCCATTCAGGAGCACAGACCTGCGATGATCCATTCAGGAGCACAGACCTGTGATGATCCCTTCAGGATCACAGACCTGTGATGGTCCATTCAGGAGCACAGACCTGCGATGATCCATTCAGGAGCACAGACCTGTGATGATCCCTTCAGGATCACAGACCTGTGATGATCCATTCAGGAGCACAGACCTGTGATGATCCATTCAGGAGCACAGACCTGTGATGGTCCATTCAGAAGTACAGACCTGTGATGATCCATTCAGGAGCACAGACCTGTGATGATCCATTCAGAAGCACAGACTTGTGATGATCCATTCAGGAGCACAGACTTGTGATGATCCATTCAGGAGCACAGACCTGTGATGGGTCCATTCAGGAACACAGACCTGTGATGATCCATTCAGGAACACAGACCTGTGATGGGTCCATTCAGGAACACAGACCTGTGATGATCCATTCAGAAGCACAGACCTGTGATGGGTCCATTCAGGAACACAGACCTGTGATGATCCATTCAGGAGCACAGACCTGTGATGATCCATTCAGGAGCACAGACCTGTGATGATCCATTCAGGAGCACAGACCTGTGGTGATCCATTCAGGAGCACAGACCTGTGATGATCCATTCAGGAACACAGACCTGTGATGATCCATTCAGAAGCACAGACCTGTGATGATCCATTCACGAGCACAGACCTGTGATGATCCATTCAGGAGCACAGACCTGTGATGGTCCATTCAGGAGCCCAGACCAGTGATGGTCCATTCAGGAGCACAGACCTTTCCTACAGCGATGACAACAGGAGTATCACATGGAGGATGATAATAGGATGATAATAGGAGGAGAACATGGAGAAAGATAATGGGGGGTGTCAGGGGTTAGCTCAATGGGGATCCCCTTCCCTGGGAAAAAGGTAGTCCAAACGGCAGGTTTTTATTAAAGTAGCCAGTTTTATTTAAAAGGGTGCATGAAAATCAAATAAACAAAACCGAAAATAAATCCTTGCCATCCAGGCACTCACTAAACATATCAGGTTCCTTACTCAGAGGTGAAGGGCTTCTCCCAGTCACCCACAAAACAAAGATAATGCAGTCACAAAGCGAACTTCAGTTTGGCAGCTCTCCCAGGTTTTGGGCTTCCCGAGTCCTAGGCCAAGTGCAGTCTTTTGCTCCAGTCCTCCTTTATTGACCCCACCTGCTGGTGGATTGTAAAATCTGGTCCGGAACCAACCCTGCTAAGGTGTCTGGTAAAACCTGGACTGGATTCTAGTTCATCCCCCCCCGAACCCATCGCACTATATTAAGTGAACAAAGGGCAGGAGTGGCCTCCTCCATGTACTACATGTAGTAGTGGGCGGAGCGGAGATCTTCATCCGCCCGTCATGCCCTGACTTAATTTATTATAGTGATTTTATTTTAATCTTTCTTCCCTTTCTGATATCATTAATAAAAGCGCAAGCATAGGCGGCGGCGATGTACAGTAAGAGACGGAATTCTGTCTTTGTTCAAAAAATCTAGAAAACGTCTTTGTATTTCTGTGTCCAAATCCTGATCTGTAATGAAAGGAGAGGAGATGAGTGTGCCGGCGGCATGTGATGAGATCCGGCGGAGGGGTCCCGATGTGCTGCTGCCGGAGAATAATACAGAATGATGTAAGGAGTCATCAATCTGAAAACAATCGGCTAATATAAAATCTGGACGTGTTCCAGCAGCTGGACATCACACTGTCGCTGACTGATCGAGATCTGCAATGTCTGCCGTACCACGACCGCCCATCACTGAACCAATGACTGGCGTCATCTTATTTCAATGATTGTAATTGTGAAAAAGTTATTTTATACAGAATTATGTAAGGAGCAGGGCCGGCTCTACCAGTAGGCGGAGTAGGCAGCCGCCTAGGGCGCACTGACGTCCAGGGCTGCAAGCCCCTGTCCATATACTACCCCAGCCTGTCCATATACTAACCTAACCTGTCTATATATTACCCTAGCCTGTCTATATACTACCCCAGCCTGTCTATATACTACCTTAGCCTGTCTATATACTACCCCAGCCTGTCCATATACTACCCTAGCCTGTCTATATACTACCCTAGCCTGTCCATATACTACCCAAGCCTGTCTATATACTACCCCAGCCTGTCCATATACTACCCTAGCCTGTCCATATACTACCCTAGCCTGTCTATATACTACCCCAGCCTGTCTATATACTACCTTAGCCTGTCTATATACTACCCTAGCCTGTCCATATACTACCTTAGCCTGTCTATATACTACTCCAGCCTGTCCATATACTACCCCAGCCTGTCTATATACTACCCCAGCCTGTCTATATACTACCCTAGCCTGTCTATATACTACCCCAGCCTGTCTATATACTACCCCAGCCTGTCCATATACTACCCTAGCCTGTCTATATACTACCCTAGCCTGTCTATATACTACCCCAGCCTGTCTATATATTACCCCAGCCTGTCCATATACTACCCTAGCCATTCCATATACTACACTAGCCTGTCCATATACTACCCTAGCCTGTCTATATACTACCCTAGCCTGTCAATATACTACCCTAGCCTATCTATATACTACCCTAGCCTGTATATATACTACCCTAGCCTATCTATATACTACCCTAGCCTGTCCATATACTACCCTAGCCTGTCTATATACTATCCTAGCCTGTCTATATACTACCCTAGCCTGTCTATATACTACCCTAGCCTGTCTATATACTATCCTAGCCTGTCTATATACCTGCGGAGCACGGCTGGCCGGTGCCGCCATTATTTGACTTTAGGCCGAGTCTGTGGACCACGGCTAAAGAAATAGGTAGAGAGGCACTGCATCTCCACCTCCCCCACCTCCATTGTATACATGGACAGGGAAAAGGGGGTGGAGTCAGTGGCAGAGCCAAAGGGGGGAGGCAAAATGAGGTTTTGCCTAGGGTGTCAAAAATCCTTGCACCAGCCCTGGTAAGGAGTCATCAATCTGAAAACAATCGGCTAATATAAAATCTGGACATCACACTGTCGCTGGCTGATTGAGATCTGCAATGTCTGCCGTACCACGACCACCCATCACTGACTCAATGACCGGCGGCATCCAATGTTAGTGAGTCTAACTGTAAAAAAGTCATTTTACTTGTGAAAAGTAAATAAAACACATTTTGTATTTTGAATTCAGTCATATTCTATTTTCCATCTCCAAGCCCTGATGAAGCAGTTCCTGGCCCCACGAAATGCGTTGGGTCTGTGATAAAGTCTTTGATCCAATTTTGTATCGGAATAAATTTACATTTGGACAATTGACTCCTGGGGGTCTATTTATATAAAAAAAAATTGTCCCATGGAACTGCATCTACATTCATTCTTTGTGAATTAGCCAGCATTTGCTTGTTAGTTTTAGGGATTTTTTTTTTTGCAAAACTGTGAATGTATTTTTTTCTATTGTTTTAGGTTATTTTTGGTGGAATGTTGTTAGGCTATTGCTGTTTTATTCTCTTATGGAATGTTCTTGGTTTAGTTCCCTTTCACACGAGAGCATCGCTAAAACAGTGCTAAGCGGCGGTCGTTTTTGCTGTGCTTTATCTGCGTTTTAGAAACGCTTTTGCAATGGTTTTCTGGCACTGGCAGCTGTTTTTTGGGTAAAAAACCCAAAAAAGACCCGTTCTGCGGCGCTTCCAAAGCAATGAATGGGCAGGGACATTTTGGGAGCGCTAATTACATCGCTCCCAACCCGCCCCAAAGATGCTGCCACCCTACAAGCGCACCGCCCCGGGTGTGGAAAGACGAACTGCAAAGAATGGGAAGCAGTTTTCAGACGTTTTTCAGAGGCTATTTCAATCGCTAAAACACCTGAAAACTGCCTCAGTGTGAAAGGAGTCTCACTCTTTTAGGCTTTTCCTCCCTGGGCAAATGTTGTTGGGCTTTTGTTTTAGGCTATTTTGGTTGAATGTTGTTGGGCTATTGTTTTAGGCTATTTTTAGTTCAATGTTGTTGGGCTATTGTTTTAGGCTATGTTTGATTTAATGTTGTTGGGCTATTGTTTTAGGCTATTTTGGTTGAATGTTGTTGGGCCCCCATTGTTTTAGGCTATTTTGGTTGAATGTCGTTGAGCCATTGTTTTAGGGTATTTTTGGTTGACTGTTGTTGGGCCATTGTTTTAGTCTATTTTTGGTTGAATGTTTTGGGCTTTTTTTTTAGGCTATTTTTGGTTGAATGTTGTTGGGCCATTGTTTTAGGCTATTTTTTTTATTTAAAGTTGTTGGGCTTTTGTTTTAGGCTATTTTTGGTTGAATGTTTTTGGGCTTTTGTTTTAGGCTATTTTTGGTTGAATGTTGTTGGGCCATTGTTTTAGGCTATTTTTGGTTGTATGTTTTTGGGCTTTTGTTTTAGGCTATTTTTGGTTGAATGTTTTTGGGCTTTTGTTTTAGGCTATTTTTGGTTGAATGTTTTGGGCTTTTGTTTTAGGCTATTTTTGGTTGAATGTTGTTGGGCCATTGTTTTAGGTTATTTTTTTGGTTGAATATTGTTGGGCTTTTGTTTTAGGCTATTTTTGGTTGCATGTTTTTGAGCTTTTGTTTTAGGCTATTTTTGGTTGAATGTTGTTGGGCTTTTGTTTTAGGCTATTTTTGGTTGCATGTTTTTGAGCTTTTGTTTTAGGCTATTTTTGGTTGAATGTTGTTGGGCTTTTGTTTTAGGCTATTTTTGGTTAAATGTTTTTAGTCTATTGTTTTAGGCTATTTTTGGCTGAATGTTGTTGAGCCATTGCTTTAGGCTATTTTTGGTTAATTATTGTTGGGCTATTGTTTTAGGCTATTTTGATTGAATGTTGTTGAATTGTTGTTCTAGGCTATTTTTGGTCGAATGTTATTCTGCCCACATTTAAAGTTGCAGCAAAAAGCGTGTCGTGCATTTGGGCACTATTCATTCTTAATGGCACCCCATGCACAGTGCGATTTGGCCTTGAATGTCGTGTGACATAGTGTGCAAAAATCACGGCAAAACACGGTTATAGTGTATCTCCGCCTTGCTCTGATCAGCCGCCTTTTACCCCCCCGGGTTAAGACTTTCACATGTCATGTGATTCGCACAGGAACCGCACCGCATTCCTGCGCAAATCCCATGCGATTCTGTGCGGTGCGATTTGAGCGCATTCATTTTGTATGGCTAAAATCGCACCACCGCATCTGCGTGAAGAAGCTATTTTTTTGTTTGGTGAATGCAAACCGATTCAGGCAAACGCACTGCGTTCTGCGACCTGCTTTTCAGGGTGTCCCTAACGTTTAATTGACTCTGGCGGCAGATGGCATGAACGCAGTGCGATTGCTACATGGTACGATGTGGGAATCGCAGCGATTCCTGAGCATCTCCTGCAACGCATCAGCGTGAACCCGGCCTCGCTGACATTCACCTGAACTATAGACGGCCGCTCTGCTCCTTGCTCCATGATGCGGCCAATCTTACACATTTGCCGCACATTGAACGCCCTGCAGAGGAGGAACCGAGGCTACAAATAGAATCTGTCTATGCTGACAAAATGCCCAAACCACCGTGCCTGGCGGGGGAGGGGCAGCGAGCTTCTCTCAATCCAGGCGATGCGACTGCGTTCAACCTTTGATAGCGGCTGGAAACACGACTTTGAGATCAATGCATCAAACGCATCGATGCGCGCGCCGCCGCCATACTTCGATTTGTGCAGAAGAGCGTCCGCACGCGATTTAAAATGAATGCCAATGCATAATAAAATGCAGGGCGACACGGGCTGACGTGATTGGATTGCATCTCTGTTTAATCAGGGAAACAAATGCGCCAAAATATAGAGATGTGAATGGGACCCTCTGCGGCGAGCGACCCATTCCTGCCCTAGGGGCCGGGCACACTTAAAGGCACAAATTCATACTGCACTGCGGCGGCATTCATCATGTATGGCATCCATGCACTCTACAGTAGAGTCCAGCTGGGTTCAGGTGGTATCTGTGACCCCTGCCAGACAGCATAGGTAGGTCTGTGATCCCCCTGCCAACTACACTGCAGTAATGTCATGCGGTCTGGTCAAAGGCCCGCCCCCTGCCTCTGACTGGACAGCGACAGAGCAACAGAACATTCCTGACATCATTCCTCTGCTCCCCCCTCCTGTCGGGGAGCCTCCAGTGTGAGACAACCAGCACTGAGTAATGCAATGGAGCTGCCAGTGCTGCCACCCCCTCTCCCAGTCTGCTGCTGTACGAGGGATTACAGGAAGCTAATATAATGTTAAATTATGGAACTTCTAATGGATTTATTAAAAAATACATTTAATGCAATGAATTCTGGGTTTATCTGCCTAAAATTTAGCTTTCCACTTTATAAAATGAATTACTATTTTATTTTATTTTTTATTTATTTTATTATAATCTATTTTATTTATTTTATTGTGTTTTATTTTATTTCTTTTATTATTTTCATTTTATTTTTTTATTTATTTTGTTTATTTTATTTGGTTTATTTCATTTAATTATTTTATTTATTATTTTCATTTTATTTTATTTGTTTTTTTTATTTTATTATTTTATTCATTATTTTCATTTTGTTTATTTTATTTATTTATTTTATTGTATTTTATTTTGTTTATTTTATTTATTTATTTTATTTGGTTTATTTTATTTATTATTTCATGTATTTATTTTTTTAAATAATCCCCCCTGCCCCCCCTCCCCTTTCCTGCATAACCCCTTCTACACCACAAGACTCAATGCAGGGTGTCATGGCCCCGCCCCTGAGGGGTGCAGAGAGCAGTACAGATCAGCCAGTCCCAAGGAGGGATGCAGATAAAGAGAACCCTGAAGCAAAGATGGCAACAGCACTGAATGTGTAGTTGGAAATTCCCAGAACCCCAATCCCCACCTAGTCTTCTTCTCTGCACAGAGCTTGTGCTCAAAAGGCAACCATCCCCGGCAAAGTCCTGAGATCTGCTGTGTACATGGAGAGGCTTCTTATTACAGCACTCAGTTTCAATCCAGAGCTGCCATTTCCCCCGCAGAACCTCTTCTTCACCACAAGGTGTCCTCAGTCTTCCAGGTTGAAAGACGCTTAGCATCCCTCAGACTGGAAGACTCAATGCAGGGTGTCATGGCCCCGCCCCTGAGGGGTGCAGAGAGCAGTACAGATCAGCCAATCCCAAGGAGGGGCGCAGATAAAGAGAACCCTGAAGCAACGATGGCAACAGCACTGAGTGTGTAGATGGGAATTCCCAGAACCCCAATCCCCACCTAGTCCTCTTCTCTGCACAGAGCTTGTGCTCAAAAGGCAGCCATCCCCGGCTACGTCCTGAGGTCTGCTGCGTACATGGAGAGGCCTCTTATTACAGCACTCAGTTTCAATCCAGAGCTGCCATTCCCCCCGCAGAACCTCTTCTTCACCACAAGGTGTCCTCAGTCTTCCAGGTTGAAAGATGCTTAGCATCCCTCAGACTGGAAGACTCAATTCAGGGCGTCATGGCCCCGCCCCTGAGGGGTGCAGAGAGCAGTACAGACCAACCAGTCCTGAGAACTGGGGTATGTAAACTTTTGATCAGGGTCATTTGGGGAGTTTCTGTTGTCATTATGATATAAAAAGAGGAAACAGAGACTATTGATAATAAATGGCTTCAGCCAAGCACCAACCATGTTGTGAAAAATGTTTTTGTGTTCTGCCAGGGTATGCAAACTTATGAGCACAACTGTATCTCTAGGTATCTCTATGTATCGTTATGTAACAATGTATCTCTATGTATCTCTATGTATCCTTATGTAACAATGTATCTCTATGTATCTCTATGTATCTCTGTAACAATGTATCTCTATGTATCTCTATGTATCTCTATGTATCTCTATGTAACAATGTATCGTCTCCCCCCCTCAGGTGTAACACTCAGGATTACATTTGGCACAAGGGTCTCCGCTGCGAATCCATCATCACCGACTTCCAGGTGATGTGCGTGGCGGTCGGCACGGCGGCGCTGGTGGTCCTCCTCCTCTTCATGATGACCGTCTTCTTCGCCAAAAAACTCTACCTGCTCAAGACGGAGAACTACAAACTGCGCAAAAGGAAGTAAGTGGCCCCCCTCAAATTGCCATTTTCTTTTCTTTTTTTCTTGCAGCTATGACCACAGCACAGAGTGTGTAGATGGGAATTCCCGGGACCCCGATCCCTGCCCGCTCCTCATCTCTGCACAGAGCTCGCTCTCAAATAGCAGCCATCCCCGGCAAGGTCCCAGGGTGGGCTGCGTACATGGAGAGGCTTCTTATTACAGCGTTAGGAATAGAAAGTCCATCACATCAGTGTCCCCCTTCATCACATGAGTGTCCTCCTCCATCACATCAGTGTCCTCCTCCATCACATCAGTGTCCCCCTCCATCACATCAGTGTCCCCCTCCATCAAATCAGTGTCCTCCTCCATCACATCAGTGTCCCCCTCCATCACATCAGTGTCCTCCTCCATCACATCAGTGTCCCCCTCCATCA
>BLSH010203725.1:125979-136243 GCA_018402905.1 Glandirana rugosa
TAGGAGATGACGTCCTCTCTGACGAAGTGGTTTATGAACTTTTCGTAGAGGACCAAAAACGACGGTCGGGCCTTCTGATGCCGATATGGTGGCTGGTGGGTTAGGTATACCCCTTACGAGGTGGGTAAGCCCTCACTATGGCGGTATAAGGGGGTCGCGACTCTATCCTCCAGTTCCTGAACGAGCCGTTGTACGATATCTCACCCCACTTAGCTCTCTCGGCATCCGGCACCCGATAAGTCCACCAGGATCACGCTTTCTTTCTACCTTCAGACACCAAAAACGTACTTGATGACGTTTACTTGCAGTAGTTCATGCAAAAACCACAGACTTCCATCTTTCTTTCGCACTAGGACCACCTGAATAGCCCACGGCCTACGGCTCTCTCGATTCACCCCACTCTATAGCATGTTGCCGAGCAAGTCCTTGACCTCCTATCTCAGCGCTGGGGGAATATGGCGGTATCACTCCCGAATGGGTGGAGCATTCCCCATATGGATTGGGTGGTCGGTGGTATAGCCGTAGTCTTCCGGGCTGGCAGCAAAAACCAGGAGATGCTTTTCAAGTATTTGGTGAAGCAGTCTCTCCTGCAGTAGAGGATAGCTTCGAAAGGGAATGTCTTGTTGTTCCAGCAGCAACTTGTATTGTGGCACAAAATGGAGCCCAAATGGCCTTTACACTGGGAAATGCAGTGACAGGGCACTACATACAGATCTGCTAGGGTGGCATGGTTGGGAAGTGAAACTGGGGTTGTCCCCAAGTTGATGAGCTGCACCAGGACCTTTCCTTTGTGTACTACTAACCACCACCCTAAGACCACCACTTCCTTGCAGGGTTCTGCCATTACTGTGGCCCCTTGAAGTTTCTTGTGAGCCCCAATGGTACGAGACCAGACTGCCTCTTGGAGGGGTGCCAGGAGCAGTTTTTGCTTTGGCGCTGTGCGGACAACTCCCACTTGTTTGGGTTGTTTCCTCGACGCCTTTGGTGAGCTTCGCAGGCCCGTATCTCATTGAGCCACACATCCTTCTGATAGTAGCCTTGTACATGCTGGCCAGAATGTTCAAACTTGGCCAGAACGTGGGGCAAGTCCAAGTCCTTTAACATGTTCCTGCTCAGGACAATAGGCACTGCTGAGCTTACTGGGCCACGATCACCACTACTTCTACTCGGTCCACCACTTGATCGTCAATCTGGATCCTCATCTAGGTAACTCCTTTGACCCGCTGCAAGAAGGGAAATATCCTGCTGACTACGCCAAGTGTGGGAGATGCAGCGAGGTGCGGTGGCAGTAAACATACAGAGTCTGGTCGCAGAGAATGCAGAATCCATTAATTCACAACATACCCGGTGGGAAGGCACCCAACATGGAACACTCATGGCAGTATCAGCAATATGTAGCAGAGCAGACCTTAGATATGCCGACAGCGTTTGTCTGCAGGGGCGGAATGCGGCCTGGCCGGTCCAAGGCCAAAGGGGAGGTCAACAGAAAGATGGCATGTCCCTATCCATTCCCTACTCCTCTGTAACCTTTCTCTGCCTCTGATCCCTGTCCCTGTCAGATGGTTGACCTGTCCTTACACTACCTATGCGCGAAATGCACGCCAAACCTGGGAGCCAGGGCCTTAAATAGGCTCTGCCTGACCCAAGTTGGCTTACCGAGGTTTGTAGTCCTGATAAATAGGAAAGTCAGACAAGTTATGAAGGGGAGGGGCCTGATTATGGAATTTATAGAAACAGACGCAAAGAGCCTGAATCTCTCTATATAGTGTATGGAGAATATAAAGAGTAACCTGATGTAGCCATATCTCTTCTCCTGAAATACTCTGCTCTGCTGGGGGACTCTGCTCCTTCCTCTATAACTCTCCTCTCCTCAAATTCTCTGCTCTGCTGGAGGACCCTGCTCCTTCCTCTATAACTCTCCTCTCCTGAAATACTCTGCTCTGCTGGAGGACTCTGCTCTTTCCTCTGTAACTCTCCTCTCCTGAAATACTCTTCACTGCTGGAGGACTCTGCTCCTTCCTCTATAGCTCTCCTCTCCTGAAACACTCTGCACTGCTGGGGGACTCTGCTTCTTCCTCTTCCTCTCCTGAAATACTCTGCTCTGCTGGAGGACTCTGCTCCTTCCTCTATAACTTTCCTCTCCTGAAATACTCTGCTCTGCTGGAGGACTCTGCTCCTTCCTCTATAACTTTCCTCTCCTGAAATACTCTGCACTGCTGGAGGACTCTGCTCCTTCCTCTATAACTCTCCTCTCCTGAAATACTCTGCACTGCTGGAGGACTCTGCTCCTTCCTCTATAACTCTCCTCTCCTGAAATACTCTTCACTGCTGGAGGACTCTGCTCCTTGCTCTATAACTCTCCTCTCCTGAAATACTCTGCTCTACTGGGGGACTCTGCTTCTTCCTCTATAACTCTCCTCTCCTGAAATACTCTGCACTGCTGGAGGACTCTGCTCCTTCCTCTATAACTCTCCTGTCCTGAAATACTCTGCACGGCTGGAGGACTCTGCTCCTTCCTCTATAACTCTCCTCTCCTGAAATACTCTGCACTGCTGGAGGACTCTGCTCCTTCCTCTATAACTCTCCTGTCCTGAAATACTCTGCACGGCTGGAGGACTCTGCTCCTTCCTCTATAACTCTCCTCTCCTGAAATACTCTGCACTGCTGGAGGACTCTGCTCCTTCCTCTATAACTCTCCTCTCCTGAAATACTCTGCACTGCTGGAGGACTCTGCTCCTCCCTCTATGCTTGGCTGACCCCGCCTCTCCACATCTGGCTTAGCTTAGACCACGCCCCTTGTTTTGTGACGCGGTGCCGATATTCACACCTTCTTTTCTTTCTCGTTGACTGCAGTAATTTTCGTATCTGTCATGAAAATATAAAATCAAAGAGAACGGAACTGTAAGTACAACGCATCTTATTCAGAAAAATACTTGGCTCCGCCTTCTTTATGTCAGGGGTGTCATCGCCAGAATGGCGAATGCCCGTTCTCCGCAGCGGGCACAGGCGGTGGAGAGGAGGTGGGGTGGCAGTGTGCGCCAGGACGGTTCTGGTGGAAGATCTCTTTTCCATTTCTGTATTATTGAATATTATTAATTGATTTATTTTGGTTTATTTGCAACATATTTATGCGATTCATTTACTAGCCTGGCGCTGAGAAGCCTGCGCCACGCCAACCAGACAACCCGATACTAGCAAAGCTGGTCTCTGATTGGCTGAACGGGGTCAGGTTGCCTCTTTTTGGTCTAAAAAAATAATGTTTTTCTAAGGAATACCTAGATTAATGACCCACCTTAGAGTGTGGAATATTTTCTGTCAAATCAAGCAAGTCTGCAAATGTAACTTTTTATTGGTTCCTTTACCCTGCTGTCCCCAGCAGGCCGGTCCTGATTGGTTCTGCCAGCTGAAATTTCCTGGCTGATTGGGCAATCTAAAGATCTCTTTATACACAAGGCGGCATTGTGTATTCTATCAGGGAATGCACCCCCAGCATCCCTCACCACCACCAATCTCCTAGCTGGCATAACTACAAGCCTCCTAACATTCTGATCTGTGGAATGAGCCCCCCCTTCAGGATGTACTGAGCATTACTCCGCAGCACAGCGGATCTGTCCCCTTCCCTTTATATCTGTCCCCCCCATCTGACCGTTAGAAGGTTTAAGTGGCAAAATTTAAAATTTAGATGCTGTCTAAAAATACAGTTAAAAATATGAATTATTTAATTTTTAACTTAATTTATTATTTTGTATTTTTTTTATATTTTACATAAATATATACATTTAAATAAAATATTTACAATAATGTGAGGGGTGTACTCACTTTTGTGAGATACTGTGTGTATATATATATATATACAGTATCTCACAAAAGTAAGTACACCCCTCAGATTTGTGTAAATATTTTATTCTATCTTTTCATGTGACAACACTGAAGAAATGACACTTTGCTACAATGTAAAGTAGTGAGTGTACAGCTTGTATAACAGTGTAAATGTACTGCCCCCTCAAAATAACTCAACACACAGCCATTAATGACTAAAAGTGAGTACACCCCTAAGTGAAAATGTCCAAATTGGCCCCAAATAGCTATTTTCCCTCCCCGGTGTCATGTGACTTGCTAGTGTTACAAGGTCTCAGGTGTAAATGGGGAGCAAGTGTGTTAAATTTGGTGTTATCATTCTCACTCTCTCATACTGGTCACTGGAAGTTTAACATGGCACCTCATGGCAAAGAACTCTCTGAGGATCTGAAAAAAAGAATTGTTGCTCTACATAAAGATGGCCTAGGCTATAAGAAGATTGCCAAGACCCTGAAACTGAGCTGCAGCACGGTGGCCAAGACCATACAGAGGTGTAACAGGAGAGGTTCCACTCAGAACAGCGCCTCACCATGGTCAACCAAAGAAGTTGAGTGCTGTGCTCAGCGTCATATCCAGAGGTTGTCTTTAGGAAATAGACGTATGAGTGCTGCCAGCATTGCTGCAGAGGGTGAAGGGGTGGGGGGTCAGCCTGTCAGTGCTCAGACCATACGCCGCACACTGCATCAAATTGGTCTGCATTGCTGTCGTCCCAGAAGGAAGCCTCTTCTAAAGATGATGCACAAGAAAGCCTGCAAACAGTTTGCTGAAGACAAGCAGACTAAGGACATGGATTACTGGAACCATGCCCTGTGGTCTGATGAGACCAAGATAAACTTATTTGGTTCAGATGGTGTCAAGCGTGTGTGGCGGCAACCAGATGAGGAGTACAAAGACAAGTGTGTCTTGCCTACAGTCAAGCATGGTGGTGGCAGTGTCATGGTCTGGGGCTGCATGAGTGCTGCCGGCACTGGGGAGCTACAGTTCATTGAGGAACCCATGAATGCCAACATGTACTGTGACATACTGAAGCAGAGCTTCCCCTCCCTTCAGAGACTGGGCCGCAGGGCAGTATTCCAACATAACGACCCCAAACACACCTCCAAGACGACCACTGCCTTGCTAAAGAAGCTGAGGGTACAGGTGATGGACTGGCCAAGCATCTCCAGACCTAAACCCTATTGAGCATCTGTGGGCCCTCCTGAAACGGAAGGTGGAGGAGCGCAAGGTCTCTAACATCCACCAGCTCCGTGATGTCGTCATGGAGGAGGGGAAGAGGACTCCAGTGGCAACCTGTGAAGCTCTGGTGAACTCCATGCCCAAGAGGGTTAAGGCAGTGCTGGAAAATAATGGTGGCCACACAAAATATTGACACTCTGGGCCCAATGTGGGCATTTTCACTTAGGGGTGTACTGACTTTTGTTGCCAGCGGTTTAGACATTAATAGCTGTGTGTTGAGTTATTTTGAAGGGACAGTAAATTTACACTGTTATACAAGCTGTACACTCACTACTTTACATTGTAGCAAAGTGTCAGCTCTTCAGTGTTGTCACATGAAAATATAGAATAAAAGATTTACAAAAATGTGAGGGGTGTACTTACTTATGTGAGATACTGTATATACACACACACACACTATATTACCAAAAGTATTGGGACACCTGCCTTTACATGCACATGAACTTTAATGGCACCCCAGCCTTAGTCCGTAGGGTTCAATATTGAGTTGACCCACCCTTTGCAGCTATAACAGCTTCACCTCTTCTGGGAAGGCCGTCCACAAGGTTTAGGAGTGTCTATGGGAATGTTTGACCATTCTTCCAGAAGCGCATTTGTGAGGTCAGGAACTGATGTTGGATGAGAAGGCCTGGCTCACAGTCTCCGTTCTCATTCATCCCAAAGGTGTTCTATGGGGTTGAGGTCAGGACTCTGTGCAGGCCAGTTAGTTCCTCCACCCCAAACTCGCTCATCCATGTATTTATGGACCTCGCTTTGTGCAGTGGTGCGCAGTCATGTTGGAACAGGAAGGGGCCATCCCCAAACTTTTCACACAAAGTTGGGAGCATGAATTTGTCCAAAATGTGTTGGTATGCTGACGCCTTAAGAGTTCCCTTCACTGGAACTAAGGGGTCAAGCTCAACCCCTGAAAAACAACCACCCCCCCTTCCACCAAATGATTTGGACCAGTGCACAAAGCAAGGTCCATAAAGACATGGATGAGCGAATTTGGGGTGGAGGAACTTGACTGGCCTGCACAGAGTCCTGACCTCAACCCGATGGAACACCTTTGGGATGAATTAGAGTGGAGACTGTGAGCCAGGTCTTCTCATCCAACATCAGTGCCTGACCTCTGGAAGAATGGTCAAACATTCCCATAGACCCTCCTAAACCTTGTGGGCAGCCTTCCCAGAAGAGGTGAAGCTATTATAGCTGCAAAGGGTGGGCCAACTCAATATTGAACCCTACAGACTAAGACTGGGATGCCATTAAAGTTCATGTGCGTGTAAAGGCAGGCGTCCCAATACTTATGGTAATAGTGTGTGTGTGTATATATATATATATATATATAAGCCAATGTTTCAAAACTTTATATACTGTATAAAAATACAATTTTATTTGTATTTTTATTTTTCATTTTATGTATTTAGTTATTTTTATTGTGTTTTTTTATAAGTATTTAAAAGTTGCAATATTTCATCGCTACAGAACAACGTTTATATAATGTATTTGAATGGAAATTATACATATAATTTTATTTTTAATTAAATTTTTATACAGTATATATATATATATATATATATATATATATATATATATATATATATATATATATAAATATATAAAAGCCAATTTTGCAACATTTTATATACTGTATAAAAATACAATTTTATTTGTGTTTTGTATTTTTATTTTTATGTATTTATTTCTTTTTATTGTATTTTTATAAGTATATAAAAGTTGCAATATTTCATCTCTTCAGAACACTGTGTATATAATATATTACCATAAAAAATATATACATATCATTGTAGGTATATAAGCCAATATTGCAACATTTAATACCATATTAAAATACAATTTTATTTGAATTTTGCATTTTTATTTATTTTTATTTTATCGGCGCTGTATACAAATGCTGCAATATTTAAGCTCTTCAGAGCAAAGTGTAAATAATGCATTAAAATAAAAATACAATTTTATTTTTAATTGCATTTTTATACAGTATATCACTGTTGTAAAATTGGCTTGGTCGCTGAAACAAATTATATATAATGTATACAAATCAAATAAAAATTAAAAATACATTTTTTTTTAATTGTATTGTTATACAGTATAGAATTGTTGCAATGTTGGCTTGGTCATCGAAACAAAATATAATGTATACAAATAAAATACAGAAATACAATTGCATTTTTAATTGCATTTTATATTGCAGCATAGTATTGTTGCAATATTGGCTTGGTCATTGATACAAAATATATGTTATTTATTAGTTTTGTTTATTTACTTTACTATTTATTCACACTATAAATAATGCCCTATGTGTCTTACACTGGCATCAGCACAGCAGGCTTTGAGTGCTGAGTCCCCCATTTGTCCTCACTGTTGGTCCTACCAGTTCACCCATTCTTGCCAATCGATTCCGCCAGTAGCCCCTTAATTGCCTGTTGATCCTGCCAGTAGATCTGTCATTTTTCCATTTCCTTTAACAGGTCAAGCTGTTCGGTAGGAGTGGCAGTTACAGAAAGTCCCAGTCTTAGCTGCTAGATGGTCAGAGTGGCTGTCAATCAAGGGGCGTGGGGGATAGACTGCCACAGATTGGATGAAATCCCAGCTGCCTCTCATCCACACAGGAGGGTGACACCACTCCTGCAGCAATGGGAGATTGTGGGCTAGCGTTGTCACCCTACTAAAGGAAGGCCAGAAACTGGCAGGACCAACTGGTGTACACCTGTGCAAGACTGAAGAGGGCAGATTTCAGCTCTATATACTGTATATACATATATATATATATATATATATATATATATATATATATATATACAGTGCCTTGAAAAAGTATTCATACCCCTTGAGATCTCCCACATTTTCTTATGTGACACCCAAAAACGTAAATGTATTCTATTGGGATTTTATGTGATAGACCGACACAAAGTGGCTCATAATTGTGAAGTGGAAAGAAAATGATACAAATAAATCTGTGAAAAGTGTGGGGGGCATTTGTATTCAGCCCCCTTTATTCTGATACCCCTAACTAAAATCTAGAGGAACCAATTGCCTTCAGAAGTCACCTAATTAGTAAATAGAGTCACCTGAGTGTCATTTAATCTCAGTATAAATACTGCTGTTCTGTGAAGCCCTCAGAGGTTTGTTAGAGAACCTTAGTGAACAAACAGCATCATGAAGGCCAAGGAACACACCAGACAGGTCAGGGATAACGTTGTGGAGAAGTATAAAGCAGGGTTGGCTTATAATAAAATCTCCCAAGCTTTGAACATCTCACAGAGCTCTGTTCAATCCATCATTGAAAAGAGTATGGCACAGCTGCAAACCTACCAAGACATGGCCGTCCACCTAAACTGACCGGCCGGGCAAGGAGAGCGTTCATCAGAGAAGCAGCCAAGAGGTTCATGGTAACTCTGGAGGAGCTGCAGAGATCCACAGCTCAGGGGGGAGAATCTGTCCACAGGACAACTATTAATCGTGCCCTCCACAAATCTGCCCTTTATGGAAGAGTGGCAAGAAGAAAGCCATTGGTGAAAGAAAACCATAAGAAGTCCGGTTTGCAGTTTGCGAGAAGCCATGTGGGGGGCACAGCAAACATGGGGAAGAAGGGGCTCTGCTCAGATGAGACCAAAATTCAACTTTTTGGCTTAAAAGAAAAACGCTATGTGTGGCGGAAAACCAACACCACACATCACCCTGAACACCCCATCCCCACCGTGAAACATGGTGGTGGCAGCTTCATGGTGTGGGGATGATTTTCTTCAGCAGGGAGAGGGAAGCTGGTCAGAGTTGTGGGAAGATGGATGGAGCCAAATACAGGGAAAACCTGTTAGAGTCTGCAAAAGACTGGGCGGAGGTTCTCCTTCCAGCAGGACAACGACCCTCAACATCCAGCCAGAGCTACAATGGAATGGTTTAGATCAAAGCACATTCATGGGTTAGAATGGCCCAGTCACAGTCCAGACCTAAATCCCATTGAGAATCTGTGGCAAGACTTGAAAATTGCTGATCACAGACGTCCTCCATCCAATCTGACAGAGCTTGGGGTATTCTGCAAAGAAGAATGGGCAGAAATGTCCTCTCTAGATGGGCAAAGCTGGCAGAGACTTCCCCAAAAAGACAGTAATTGCAGGGAAAGGAGGTTCTACAAAGTGTTGACTCCGGGGGGCGCCATACAAATGCCCCCCACACTTTACACAGATTTTTTTGTATCATTTATCATTTTCCTTCCATTTTTATTTCAATTATGGGCCACTTTGTGTCGGTTTATCACATAAAATCCCAATAAAATACATTTACGTTTTTGGTTGTCACATGACAAAATGTGGGGAATCTCAAGGGGTATGAATACTTTTTCCAGGCACTGTATATATATACACAGTTGGCACTGTTAGCAAATTGCTGGAGAAGATGGCATTGCTGCAATCTATTATTAATCAGAGGTTCTGTTGGCGGTCGAGGACCGCAGGGCACCCGCCAGCAGAATCCGTTTCCTTTATAATGATCAAAAGTACCAGAAAAAAAAAGCCAGCGACCGTCCTCCGCCCGTCCAGCCACCGTGACTCTGATAAAAGCTCGGCGGTCGTCTCTCGGTCGGGTCACAATCCGGATCATTCCAAAGGAAAACTCAACAAATGTTATCGCATGTATAATTATTACAAAGCCGTCCTGTCCCTCGCCGTTATTAAAAATGACCTTGCGCTTCACTTTGTAGGCAGAATTTTTATTTTTTTTGTTCAAAAGTCACCCAAAAATATAAAATAAACTTCCATCTTCTGTGTGAGGATTAAATGATTCTCCTTATTCCTCTCCTAAACATTTTAGTAAATATTACTAATGTGGCTTCTAGCAGATGGCCGTACACCGATCAGCCAGAACGTTCTGACCCCCGACAGATAAAGTGAATAACATGGATTATCTGGTGGCAATGACATCTGAAAGTGGGTGGGATATATAAGGCAGCAAGTAAACATGTTGTCCCTGAAGTTGAAAGAAGAAAAATGGTCAAGCGTAAGGATTTATGGACTTTGACAAGGGCCAAATTGTAATGTCTAGATGACAGGGTAGGAGCAACTTCAAAACTGCAGCTCTTGTGGGGATGTTCCCGGTCTGCAGTGGTCAGGACCGAACAAAAGTGGGCCAAAGAAGGAAAATCATGGACGGCCAAGGCTCATTTATGGGG
>BLSH010203725.1:137149-159053 GCA_018402905.1 Glandirana rugosa
GAGCTAACCTAATTCTAGACCTCTTAAACCTCCGGTTTAGTTGTAGAGTTTGAGTAACAAAACAAGGAGTTTGGTAAGAACTTAAGTAGTCTGGTCTGGTAGAAGAAGGTAACGAGACAAGAGGTCAAGACTACGAGTGCACGGGTGACATCCACGATGTGTCGGGGTATGTGTTGTTTGACACTATAGACACACAAGACTATGGAAAGATAGTTTTGGACATAAGTAAAATGGTCGTTGGGGGTGGCCTGTGTAGTCCGATCAAATAGAAGAGCTACTGGAGCTCAAATTGCTGGTAAAATGAATACAGGTTTTGATAGAAAGGTATCAGAACACACAGATATCACAGTTTGTTGTGTATGGGGCTGTGTAGCACCTACAGTGGGCACGTGAGCATCAGAACTGGAGAACAGAGCAATGGAAGAAGATGGTCTGGTCTGATGAATTCAAGAATGGTTTGAGGAACAAAACAATGAGTTTGAGATGTTGATTTGGCCTCCAAATTCTCCAGATCTTAATCCAATCGAGCATTCGTGGGATATGCTGGAAAAAGTCTGATCCATGGAGGCCCCAACTCACATCTTACAGGACTTACAGGATTTGCTACTGGCGGCTTGGTGTCAGATACCACAGCATACCTACAGAGGTGTAGTGGAGTCCATGCCTTGAGGGGTTATGGTGGGTGGTCATAACATTATGGCTGATCGGTGTATGTAAATAAATATATATATGTATACAGTATCTCACAAAAGTGAGTACACCCCTCACATTTGTGTAAATATTTTATTCTATCTTTTCATGTGACAACACTGAAGAAATGACACTTTGCTACAATGTAAAGTAGTGAGTGTACAGCTTGTATAACGGTGTAAATTTACTGTCCCCTCAAAATAACTCAACACACAGCCATTAATGTCTAAACCGCTGGCAACAAAAGTGAGTACACCCCTAAGTGAAAATGTCCAAATTGGGTCCAAAGTGTCAATATTTTCTGTGACCTCCATTATTTTCCAGCACTGCCTTAACCCTCTTGGGCATGGAGTTCACCAGAGCTTCACAGGTTGGCACTGGAGTCCTCTTCCCCTCCTCCACGACAACATCACAGAGCTGGTGGATGTTAGAGACCTTGCGCTCCTCCACCTTCCGTTTGAGGAGGCCCCACAGATGCTCAATAGGGTTTAGGTCTGGAGATGCTTGGCCAGTCCATCACCTTTACCCTCAGCTTCTTTAGCAAGGCAGTGGTCATCTTGGAGGTGTGTTTTGGGTCGTTATGTTGGAATACTGCCCTGCAGCCCAGTCTCTGAAGGGAGGGGATCATGCTCTGCTTTAGTATGTCACAGTACATGTTGGCATTCATGGGTTCCTCAATGAGCTGTAGCTCCCCAGTGCCGGCAGCACTCATGCAGCCCCAGACCATGACACCCCCACCACCATGCTTGACTGTAGGCAAGACACACTTGTCTTTGTACTCCTCACCTGGTTGCCCCCACACACGCTTGACACCATCTGAACCAAATACGTTTATCTTGGTCTCATCAGACCACAGGGCATGGTTCCAGTAATCCATGTCCTTAGTCTGTTTGTCTTCAGCAAACTGTGGGCTTTCTTGTGCATCGTCTTTGGAAGAGGCTTCCTTCTGGGACGACAGCCATGCAGACCAATTTGATGCAGTGTGCGGCATATGGTCTGAGCACTGACAGGCTGACCCCCCACCCCTTCAACCTCTGCAGCAATGCTGGCAGCACTCATACGTCTATTTCCCAAAGACAACCTCTGGATATGAAGCTGAGCACGTGCACTCAACTTCTTTGGTCGACTATGGTGAGGTGCTGTTCTGAGTGGAACCTCTCCTGTTATACCGCTGTATGGTCTTGGCCACCGTGCTGCAACTCAGTTTCAGGGTCTTGGCAATCTTCTTATAGCCTAGGCCATCTTTATGTAGAGCAACAATTCTTTTTTTCAGATCCTCAGAGAGTTCTTTGCCATGAGGTGCCATGTTGAACTTCCAGTGACCAGTATGAGAGAGTGAGAGCGATAACACCAAATTTAACACACCTGCTCCCCATTCACACCTGAGACCTTGTAACACTAACGAGTCACAAGACACCGGGGAGGGAAAATGGCTAATGGGCCCAATTTGGATATTTTCACTAAGGGGGGTGTACTCACTTTTGTTGCCAGCGGTTTAGACATTAATGGCTGTGTGTTGAGTTATTTTAAAGGGACAGAAAATTTACACTGTTATACAAGCTGTACACTCACTACTTTACATTGTAGCAAAGTGTCATTTCTTCAGTGTTGTGACATGAAAAGATAGAATAAACGTGAGGGGTGTACTTACTTTTGTCAGACGCTGTATATAAAGCAGAAAGCTGATTTTCTGCCAGGGACTCATTGAAAGATTTGCCATATTTCTGAAGCTCATTTGCTGGCTGGATTCATTTAATGTAGAAAATCACTTTTCCATTTTCCCAACATTTATATTTCCCATTCCTGTATATACAATCCAGCACCAGTGACATTCACTGTATCTGTATTGTGGCCAATGTTTAATTTGCCAGCACTGAACGTTTTTGCACATTTGCTGTTTTTCAAATCAGGAATCCTCATTTGATCATGGGAATGAAAATTGATTGGACCTGTTTTTTTTTTTTTTTATAACCATACCCCTTGGAAATCCATTATTTGTAAATGAAGTCATTAATTGCGCCTCCATATTGTTTTAGTAAAAAAAAAAAAATTTTTTTAAAAGTATTTTTTCATTTAGTAAATGTTAAGAATTGCTTCTGCATGTTTCATATTTGCCAACCGGCAAATGGCAAACTTTCAACAAGATCAGCAGCTTTCTGGAGGCTGCAGGGAGATCAGATTACACACTCTGCAGAATGACTCAGAGAACAAGGGCATACCCCTCCACCTCTCTCCTAGCAGAATAAACTCACATAGACCTTCCCTCTCACTCATCTGGGCACAGGACTGGACCAACATGAGTTGCACACAAATTATTATAATATTATTATTATGCATGGGCCTCAAATAAATGTTTATTTGTAAAATATAGATTTTATATAAATATAGGACACCATAAAAACCTGTAGGATTCAAGCCTTGTAAAAAAAAAAAAAGGAAAAAAAGACCATAAATCATGATCTCTTCAGTTTAATGTTACACAACTGTTTGCTTTCAGCCTGTCTCTCACTGATTGAAACTCAGTGTGAAGCCATCTGGCTTAGCAGGCAGGGAAGGGAAGGGGGAAAAGCAGAGTCACCCCTGTGGCTCATTCAGTTGTGTGTGTCATATTGACTACTTTACTATTCACTCCAAATCAATAAAATATATACAAACCCCTAAATATTACAATTTAAAACTGTTTCCTCCTGGCTGGCTCCCATGGCTGCTTCTTAAACTAGAACTCAAGCCAACATTTGTTTTCTTGGATAGAGTAAAAGAGGGTTACACCTCCTGTCAGTTTTATTTACATCTGTGTCCCATTTAGGGAGATTTCTCTTCACTTCCTGTCTCTGCCACAACAGGAAGTGGGAGGAAATCCCTCCAAACTGAGGGAAATCCCTGGTAGTCATTAGAAATATTGTCCACATTGGAAGATTTCCTCTCCTGGTGACAACTAAAAATTTGGGATTTTCTTCCACTTTCACTCTCGATGTTAATGGTCACCAGAACAAATAGAGAGGGTGCATTTCCCTAATGGGGACACAGACAGCAGTGAAATCCTGACAGTTCTAATCCCTTTCCGCTACAGCTAAAAACAAACATTTTGCCTTTAGTTATATTTTATGTGTTGCCCATATATTACGTATTCACAAATCCCCTTTAGCATCCTCATGACAAGCAAGTTCTGGGGAACAGCCATGGGTCCTCACCAGACCCCCATTTCATTCATTCATTGATTTTTATCCAGCTCACAGTGTCCTTCTGTCTTCCAGGAGGACCCCAACGCTCCTCAGAAGGTTCAGGATCTGCCCAAGGCTTGCTTGAAGGACGAAGAACCCTTTAACATTCAGAACTCTCTCTCGCCCAAGCACGAGTGCAGCAAAGGGGATCCAGACATTGTGGACGTCAACTGTGTCCTTAACAACCTGACATGAGGAAAAGGATTCGACGGAGGAACCTGGCGGAAGATGTGTGTGCCATCTTCTCTGAACTTCTTCAGTGCTGGAGGTGGAAGTGGCGCCACAGACCACGGCCCCCTCCAGCACTGCAAGGGTTTTCTTGACTCATTACCACACCACCCCTCTAATGTGCCCCCTTTCCCTGGCATGCTTTGGTGTATTTTGTACAGAGATATGCAGAAAGATGAACCCGTGTTATGGAGGTGATGAAAGACCACATTTGGTGCACAGTGTATGGGCGGAGGTAGATTGTGTCTCTTGTGAGTAAACGCTGCAAAGAGGAAACATTTATCAGAGTTTCAGTCAATTCAGAACTGCTTTTCTCTCCATAAAGGTCACAGGGAATGCAAAAGAAGCTTAGGAGGTCAACTGCAGGTTCAATACAGATTTATGTTCAGTAACTAACCCTGGTGAATCAAAGGCCACAAAGCATTCCTCAACTTCTTTAGGGGTCCTGGTGGTCAGTTGTTGGTTTGTCCAGATGTCTGGTCAGTCCACTGTGGTTTTGGCTGCCTGGTTCTTGGATCTGTTTTTTCTTATCAAAGTCTTCTTTTTTAAAGTTTCTTCTTTTGTTACTTCACTTCTTTTATAACTTTCATATATAAATCTATAGTTCCTCAGGTCACTGATCCGTGGTAAGGATGGGAAGATGTTTGTTCCTTCCACCTCGTCCCCAGCAGAGAATTATAAGCTTCACATTGGGGGAACTGGCTAAAAAAACATTCAAAGGAAAACTAGTATTTTTACAGCTTTTTTTTTTTTAGAAAGGATACATTGTTCATGTTAACTTTTTGGTTGGTGCTAATATTTTGAAAGCCTTCTTGTTGTATATAGTTTATAAATGTATATGTACACAGGGACAATCATAGGGATACGTTGACTGCATTTTTTTATGGGTCATATCTGACCTGACTGCAGACAGCAGACCTTCTGTTGGGTCAACCAAGCTTATCTCAGCAGTCCTTAGCCTAACATGGTAACCGCATTCCCGATATAAAATGACCAACAGAGAGGGAAATTAAAATGTTATAGAGGAAACACAGAAATTAAATAATGGAAGACAAACATGTAAAGTGTAAAAGATGTGTCAGAAAAAGCAACTTATATAACTCAGCCTGTGTCCTCCCTGAAAACACTGTATAGCAGCCAAGGATCCTTGGCACCCTAGGGTTCCTCAAGCTGTGGCTAACTGAACTCTCATAGGATGGTGCCTTCATAGATCCAGGCCCATCATCACTTGGCCGAGCCAGTAGCATGACACCAACTAAACACCATTGTAAGGGGGGCATTCTTCCCACTGACCATTCATATAAAGAGCATAGTTCCCACTGACCAACACTATAAGGGGGAATTCTTCCCACTGACCACCAATGTAAGAAGCATTCTTCTCACTGACCATCCTGTAAGGAGCATTCTTCTCACCCCAGGGTTCCTCGAATTGTGGATAATTGAACTCCCAAAGGATGGTGCCTTAATAGATCCAGGTCCATCATCACTTGGCAGAGTAGCATAACACCAACTAACCACTATTGTAAGGAGGAGGGGGGGGGCATACTTCTCTTTGACCATTCATATAAGGAGCATTCTTCTCACTGACCACCGCTATAAGGGGGGCATTCTTCCCACTGACCACCAATGTAAGGAGCATTCTTCCCATTGACCACCAATGTAAGGAGCATACTTCCCACTGACCACCAAAGTAAGGGACATTCTTTTCACTGACCACCAATCTGAGGAGCGTTCTCACTGGCCACCAACGTAAGGGGTATTTTCCTAATGACCCCCAAAGGACTGATCTTAGCAGGGGTTCCCTAAGACATAAAAATTATTTAAAGGGTTCCTCTTGAGTAAAACGGTTAAGAAAGGCTGCTTTATAGTTTCCCATTTAAATAATGTCCTCCTGGTGAACAAAATAGTCTGCTCTGCATTGATTGGACTATGGTTTAGTGAGACCCCCCATCTAGCCTTCCCCTCAATCACTCAATAGGAGGCACTGATCAGCCTGAACATTCGACTGTTCCCCAAAACCTTAGTACATGGTGCCCAGCGGGTGATGGAGGAACCCAAAATTTGAATATTAGACCATGTACCAAGTGCTTGAGCAAAGCCTCCAATCTGTGTAACTGTAGGAAAGCCACGTCCATCAGTCCTACAGTTTGTCCTCAAGGTCCCCAAACTTCATATCACCTACTTTAAGCTTTAAAGAACACCAGTGTGGTATAAAGCAAAGTATATTAGAGGTTAAGGAGTGAGAGGGAATACCTTGGTCCCTGCTCCTCCGAGTCTGTACCATGTGATTGTTCATGGAACTGGCCACCAATCCCAGAGCAGAGTCCTCTTTTAGGTAAAGTGGCAGCTCTCCTGTCAATAAAGAACCCTCCAGAGGACAAAAGTCACCAGAACATTCCAGCCATATCTTATGATGGCTGCTTGGCGTTAAAGCACCTGCACTGAAGTGTTAAACTCAATTCCAAGCAATGATTTGCAGGCGTTCCCTGTTGTCTTGGCATGTCTACTCTTGGCTTTTGGGTTTACAGCTGGTTAAAAATGTGATTTGAGTCGAGGGATCTCGGTGTGAGTAACCTTTACAGCTGAGGTTCTCCTTAGACGTTAACCTAAAGTGCGCCTGCCCTCAGCCTGTAAGCAGCTAACGCGTTTAGAATGGGCTAAAATTAGTGATCAGCTATTTGTATGATGAACAGGAAAACAATATAAGAGAAGAATATAAAAGCGTAATACAAAATTAAAAAGTAACATGAAAGTATCACGGGACGTGAGCCAGCCTTGAGTTTGATAAAACAATCTTAGAGCTGAGGACCTCCCACAAATTAAATAGCAAAGATTTTTTGGTAGACATGGCAAGAAGCTCTCCATAATCCGCGCCATCCGGCGGTGTTACCTTACGGGAATGTAATATCTTAAGACTTATCTTGATGTAATCCTCTTTTTCTAATCAGAGCAGAGGTATAAATAACTGTTAATGTGGGGTTTAAGGTGAGGGAATTGCCAGTTGTAAGGACAGAATGCTGTGCCCGTTACTTATCGACCTTTTATCTTGACAGGACTTGTACTGAGAATGAGGCTGGAAAACATGGACGTTGTATCAAAAAAATACTATTATAGGGTGGTACTGCTTAAGGTGGCCCTTGGCTTCATTCAATAGCTGTTGGTGCGAGGGAGATATGGGGCCGTCTCTTCCCCGAGATCACTCCATTGATACATGGATAGGTTTTACTTGTATCAATGGTCATTGGATTGCTCCTGCATGCTCACAAAATATTGCCCAAGTAGAGGACAACTTTTAGGAATAGCTGGGTTATCTACAAGGCAACCTAGGCAGATGGCTACAGCCCGATTAATGCCCATGGAGCCTAGATATGACCTTCATTCTACTGTCCAGGAATTGGTTAAAGAGTGATGGGACCAAAGCCATTTCCTCGCTCATTGCCTAGGGCCCAATGAATGTCTGTGAGGGCCAGATACGGCCTCCATTCTCCTACAATAACCCAAGAATCAGTGGCGGGACCCAAGCTGGTTCCTTGCTTCTTGCCTAGAGCCCAGTGAATATCCATTGGGTCCAGACTCAATCCTAATTCTCCTGCAATAAGCCAGGAATCAGATGTAGGGTGGTGGGGCTAAAGCAATTTCCTTTCTCCTTGCCTAGGGCCCAGTGAATGCCCATGGGGGCCAGATACAACCCCCATTCTCCTACAATAACCCAGGAATCAGTTAAAGAGTAGTGGGACCAAAGCCATTTCCTTGCTCATTGACTACGACCCAGTGAATGCCCATGGGCCCCAAATGCAACCTTCATTCTCCTGCAATAACCCAGCAAACAGCCGAGGGATAGCGGGGCCAAAGCCATTTCCTTGCTCTATGCCTAGGGCCCAGTAAATGCTCCTGGGGCCCAGACTCAACCATCATTCTCCTGCAATAACCCAGGAATCAGTTGTAGTGTGACGAGACTAAAGCAATTTCCTTGCTCCTTGCCTAGAGCCCAGTAAATGCCCATGGGGGCCAGATACAACATTCATTCTCCTACAATAACCCAGGAATCAGTTAAATGGTAGTGGGACCAAAGCCATTTCCTTGCTCCTTGACTAGGACCCAGTGAATGCTTATGGGCTCCAGATACAACCTTCATTCTCCTGCAATAACCCAGCAAACTGCTGAGGGATAGCGGGGCCAAAACCATTGGCTTGCTCTATGCCTAGGGCCCAGTAAATGCCCCTGGGGCCCAGACTCAACCTTCATTCTCCTGCAATAACGTAGGAATCAGTTGTAGTGAGACTAAACTAAAGCAATTTCCTTGCTCCTTGCCTAGAGCCCAGTGAATGCCCATGGGGGCCAGATACAACCTTCATTCTCCTGCAGTCACCCAGGAACCAGTTGAAGGGAGGGGGGGGGCAAAGCTGTTTCCTTGCCCCGTTCTCTGCCAGAAGTTGTCACATTGATTACAAGTGACCATAGGAAGCCTTCTCTTGTTCAAAGATTATGACTGGCAGGCAGACAGGATGTTGGTACAGTAATAATATTTCTGGAGCTTTTTATTGGTGCTAAATTTTGACGCAATGGTTCATGAGTGGCTCAACTCAGCTAGTGATCACAGGAAATGGTCACCAATGGCCCCTGGATATTAGCTAAGGGTATTGATTAGATATCAGTATACATCACTAACCCCGGAAGTTTAGAAATAAATGAAGAACGTCATCCATAAATGTTTCCTCTTTGTATGCCGCCAATTCGGGGGACTGCCAGAAACCGTGCCGCGATCAACGGCGGAGAAGGCTGCTCGGAGTCTCTTGCTGGCCCCCCCTCGTAAGAGAAGTAGACAAGCATTAGACATGTGATGCGTGTTGTTTGGCGTGTGCGTGTGTGCCCCGCGTGTTTCTGTTTCCGCTCCAGTCGGCCACGTTGCCCTTGTTCTACCGCGATGTGTGATTTCTTATAAGACGACAAATAATAAAAAAAAAAAAACCTTCGCTGCGCGCAGCTGAATTTTTTTGTACTTTCACCCGAATTTTTTTGGAAATACTGTAAAAAATAAAAGGAGTATCCGAATAAAAAAAAAGTTTTTAAACTTACCAGCAGTCTTGGTTTTACTTACAGAAAAAAAAAAACTTGAGAACTGAAGACATCATCACGGCCTGACAAAACTTACACCCTGCAGCTTGGTCCTTCCCCAGTGGTCTTTAATATGGGGTTGTCCAACTTCCCCTCATGACCAATAATATGGGGTAGTCCTCCTTCCCCCCATGGCCATTAATATGGAGTTGCCCCTTTCCCCTGTGGCAATTAATATGGTGTCGTCCCCCTCCCCCCATGGCCATTAATATGGAGCTGCCCCTTCCCCTTATGGCCATCAATATGCAGTAGCCCCCTCCCCCCCTGGCTATTAATGTGGAGTTGCTCCCTTTGGTTCTGTAACACCTTTTGATCTTCTAGGAAAACTTTCTACAAGATACTGGAAGGTGTCTGTGGGAATTTGAGGTCAGGTACTGATGTTGGATAAGAAGACCTGGCTCACAATCCAATTAAACCTAAAGGTGTTCAGTAGGGTTGAGGTCAGGGCTCTGTACAGGACACTTGAGTTCCTCCACACCAAACTGGTCAAACTTTCCAGACACAAGCTGCATAGAGGTACATTATATGGACATCTGACTGTTACATCTGTATGATTTTGTTGAACATCCCAATCAACAATGACCATTAATATGGAGTTGGCCTCCCTTTGTGGCTATAACGTCCTCCACTCATCTGGGAAGGCTTTCCACAAGATTTTGTAAGGTGTCTGTGGGAATTTGTGCCCATTTGTGAGATCAGGTACTAATGATGGATGAGAAGACCTGACTCACCATTAGCATTCCAATTCATCCCAAAGGTGTTCAGTAGGAATGAGCTCAGGGCTGTGTGCAGGACACTCGAGTTCCTCCCCCCCAAACTGGTCACACCATGTCTTTATAAATCAATAGAATTCCATTTTCATTTTCCAGATGAATTTAGGCTGAAGCTGGAGGTATCTGCACTGGTTGAAAGAAGGAACTGAGCAGGAGAGACAGAAACCAAATCGTCGCACCCAACAGTCCTTATCCTCTGAAAGTAGAACTGTCCATTGCAGGAGCATATGGAAGGCTGTGTAGACACAGGGGCACACCTGGAGTCACTAGCTGACACAGGGCGCACTGGAGGGCACTTGGAGACATAGGAGCACACTTGGAGTCACTAGATGACACGGGGCACACTGGAGGGCACTTTTAGAGACACAGAGGCACACTCGGAGTCACTAGTTGACATGGGGTGCACTGGAGGGCACTTGACAACACAGAGGCACACTTGGAGTCACTAGATGACATAAGCCACACTGGAGCGCACCCAGAAACAGGGGGCACACTGAACAGCACCCAGAGATAAAGAGGCACACCTGGAGTCACTAGAGGACACGGGGCACACTGGAGCACTTGGAGACACAGGGGCACATTCAGAGTCACCATATGACACGGGGCACACTGGAGAGCACTTAGAGAAACAGAGGCACACTTGGAGTCACTAGATGATCCTGGGCACACTGGAGAGATCTTGGAGCCATAGGGGCACACTTGGTATTACTAGATGACACAGGGCGCACTAGAGGGCACTTTTGGAGACACAGAGGCACACATGGAGTCACTAGACTAGTCAATGCCAATTTGCCACACTGAAAAGCATGCAGAGACAAAGGGGCACACTTGGAGTCACTAGAGGACACGGGGCACACTGGAGAGCACTTAGAGAAAGAGAGGCACACTTGGAGTCATTAGATGACATGGGGCGCACTGGAGGGCACTTGTGGAGACACAGAGGCACACATGGAGTCACTAGACTCGTCACTGCCACACTGAAGAGCACCCATAGACAAAGGGGCACACTTGGAGTCACTAGAGGACACAGGGCACACTGGAGAGCACTTAGAGAAACAGAGGCACACTTGGAGTCACTAGATGACACAGGGCACACTGGAGGGCATTTAAGGCAACAGAGGCACACTTGGAGTCACTAAATGACATAAGACACACTGAAGAGCACCCAGAAACAAAGGGGCACATTTAGAGTCAGTAGATGATCCTGGGCACACTGGAGAGTACTTGGAAACACAGAGGCACGCTTGATATTACTAGAAGACACGATGCACACTGGAGAGCACTTGGGAACACAGGGGCACACTTGGAGTCACTAGATGATCCTGGGCAAATTGGAGACCACATGGAGACTGGAGAAAACCTGGAATTGTTAATTGACACAGGGTCACACTTGGAGTCACTCAATGACACAGAGGCACACTTGGAGTCACTCGATGACACGGGGCGCACTGGAGAGCACTTGGAGACATAGGGACACATTGGAGTCACTCGATGACACGGGGCGCACTGGAGAACACTTGGGAACACAGGGGCACAATTGGAGTCACTCGATGACATGGGGCACACTGGAGAGCACTTGGAGACAGAGGGGCACAATTAAGTCACTCAATGACACGGGGTGCACTGGAGAGCACTTGGGAACACAGGGGCACACTTGGAGTCACTAGATGATCCTGGGCAAATTGTAGCTCACATGGAGACTGGAGCAAACCTGGAATTGTTAATTGACACAGGGGCACACTTGGAGTCACTCGATGACACGGGGCACACGGAAGAGCACTTGGAAACACAGGGGCACACTTGCACAGAGGCGGCTCTCTAATTAGGCAAATTAGGCGGTCGCCTAAGGCCTCACACTCACAGGGGCCTCGCAACCACCTAATTTGACACTGACACCAGCACCGAGATAGAGAGTACTGACACCAGCACTTTAAAGCTCTTAATATATGCAATTTATAAAGTTAATTTTTTTATCGCTTGAATTATTTTTCCCATAATGAGCATGAGTGGGGCCTCATGTCTAGGCTTTGCCTAAGGCCTCGCAAAGCCTAGAGCCGCCTCTCCACTTGCAGTCACTCAATGAGACAGGGCACACTGGAGAGCACCTGGAGACACAGGGGCAGACTTGAAATTGTTAATTGACACAAGGGCACACTTGTAGTCACAGACACTGGAAGAAAGGGGGCGCACTTGGAGTCATTAGATGGCACAGGGCACACTGGAGAGCACCTGGAGACACAGGGGCACACTGGAGAGCACTTGGAGACACAGGGGCACACTTCACATTACTAGATGACACGGGGTGCACTGCCAGGGCACTTGCAGACATAGGGGCACACGTGGAGTCACTTGATAACACGGGGCAACCTGGAGAGCACTTGGGAACACAGAGGCACACCTGGAGTCACTCAATGACACGGGGCGCACTGGAGAGCACTTGGAGACACAGGGGCACATTGAAGTCACTCAATGACACGGGCCACACTGGAGAGCACTTGGGAACACAGGGGCCCACTTGGAGTCACTAGATGATCCTGGGCAAATTGGAGCTCACATGGAGACTGGAGCAAACCTGGAATTGTTAATTGAGACAGAGGCACACTTGGAGTCACTCGATGACACGGGGCACACGGGAGAGCACTTGGAAACACAGGGGCACACTTGCAGTCACTCAATGACACAAGGCACACTGGAGAGCACCTGGAGACACAGGGGCACACTTGCAGTCATTGGAACTTGGACACTGAAAGAAAGGGGGTGCACTTGGAGTCATTAGATGGCACAGGACACACTGGAGAGCACCTGGAGACACAGGGGCACACTGGAGAGCACTTGCAGACACAGGGGCACACTTGACATTACTAGATGACACAGGGTGCACTGGAGGGCACTTGCAGACATAGGGGCACACGTGGAGTCACTCAATACCATGGGGCAACCTGGAGAGCACTTAGAGACACAGGGGCACACTTGGAGTCAGATGGCATGGGGCACACTGGAGAACACCTGGAGACACAGGGGCACACTTGGAGCCACTCAATGACACAGGGCGCACTAGAGAGCACTTGGAGACACGGGCACACTTGGAGTCACTCAATGACACAGGCAGACTGGAGAGCATTTGGAGACACAGGGGCACACCTGGAGTCACTCAAGGACATGGGTCACACTGGAGAGTACCTGGAGACACAGGGGCACACTTGGAGTCACTCGATGACACAGGGCACATTGGAGAACACTTGGAGACACAGGGGCACACTTGGAGTCACTCGATGGCACAGGGCACACTGGAGAGCACGTGGAGACACAGGGGCACACTTGGAGTCACTTGATGACAAAGGGCACACTGGAGAGCATTTGGAGACACAGGGGCACACTTGGAGTCACTCAATGACATGGGTCACACTGGAGAGTACCTGGAGACACAGGGGCACACTTGGAGTCACTCAATGACACAGGGCACACTGGAGAGCACGTGGAGACACAGGGGCACACTTGGAGTCACTTGATGACAAAGGGCACACTGGAGAGCATTTGGAGACACAGAGGCACACTTGGAGTCACTCAATGACAAAGGGCACACTGGAGAGCACCTGGAGACACGGGCACACTTGGAGTCACTCGATGACATGGGGCATCCTGGAGAGCACCTGGAGACACAGGGGCACACTTGAAATTGTTAATTGACACAGGGGCACACTTGTAGTCACATGAAGACACTAGAAGAAAGGGGGCGCACATGGAGTCATTAGATGGCACAGGGCACACTGGTGTTCTGGGAGGCATGGGAGCCAACTAGAGAACACTGGGGCAGACAGAGGGGCACTGGAGAACACTGGGGCATAGTGGTGACACCAAGTCCCAGAGTCTGGAGACAAGTGCAGGTAAGTGCAGGTAAGTGCAACAATAGGGGGCGCTTGTCTTAACTATAGTGACGCATTGCATGAACACCGAGCCACGCATCGTTTCACAATTGAAAGCGGCAACAACCAGGAGAGCTGTCTCCCAATTAGCCGTCTCCTGATTGGCTGCAGCACTCTGGTGCTGGATACCGACACATATCTCTTCTAATTGCATTTGAGAAGGTCAGGCAGGGTTGGAGGCAGAGTTGAGACACCCTAGAATATTACACCATGTGATAATAAGTCGCTTCCAGGGTGGAGTCTGACATACCGCGATACTGTATAATAATTGTCATCGGAGTATTCTATATTTGGTGAAATCTTCATTTGCTGAATACTTAATAATGAAATGAAAAAAAGTGAATCAAAGCGTAAGCAAAGTCTTCTGCCCCTCAGCATCCTGCCCCCATAGGCTCCTGCCTGCGCTGCCTATCCCTCGGGTCCGATGCAAGTAGATACTCGCACATTGTTCTCTGCTGTTCCAGCGGGATTCTGGGAAGTGCGCTTGCGTTCGCAGTAACGGGGGCCGCTGTTTGCATTAATGTGTCTGCTTCAAGGTCGGAGGGATGCTGTGTTGCCATAGCAACTGGAGGGAGATGGAAATCGATGCGCAGCTGGAGATGCTGGCAGACGGTACGCTTCCCCG
The DNA here is from genome assembly GCA_018402905.1 of Glandirana rugosa. Lineage (NCBI taxonomy): Eukaryota > Metazoa > Chordata > Amphibia > Anura > Ranidae > Glandirana > Glandirana rugosa. The sequence continues at coordinate 151,725 of BLSH010203725.1, forward strand.
TGTCAGATGTGCGGAATGTGTGTCAGGATCACAGGACGGCGGAATCACAGCCGCCTCATAATACGGAATGACAAGACGACCCCCCCCCCATCTCCCCCCTACCACCGCTCCCCACCCCGCCATCACCTCCAACAACGCCGCGTCCGCTGAGACTGCAGCTAATGAGCGCCAATCTGGAGCGACACGACTCCTTCCTGTCCTGAAAAGACCCAAATTCTTAGACGCCGCCGCGTCATCCACCCCGTTTATTTTTACTGCTTAAAAATTGTGTGGTGAAAAATCCCAGACGCACCCAATCAGATACAGCGAGGTGTGAAAAGCGTGCTACGCCGATCAGCTTCCGTCGGAGCCTCCCAGAGCTTCAGCTCTTATAATTGTATACACCGGCCTTCCATTGCAGAATAACGAAACAAAATGTCCGGGATCAGTAAATATCGTCTATATACTGCACATTGGTCATTCCTAACATTAGCATATAAGCACTGAATATTGTCATTCAGTAAAACATAGAAAACAAATTTTCTTTATTAATGTTCTTTGTGTATTTCTTCCAGATCTGTGCAATAATCCAGTGCGAGACTTCCTGTAATAAAGACCGCTCACTGCTGCTCTCTCCTTGTGCGGGGGGATTGGTCTTGTCTCCGCCCCCTCCTGTAGTTTTCTGTAGTTGGTGGAGCCTGCTGGGCCCCTCCCACAGCTCTGCTCTCTCTCCTTGTGCAGGGTGATTGGTCTTGCCTCTGCTCCCTCCTGTAGTTTTCTGTAGTGGGTGGAGCCTGCTGGGCCCCGCCCATAGCTCTGCTCTCTCTCCTTGTGCAGGGTGATTGGTCTTGCCTCCGCCCCCTCCTGTAGTTTTCTGTAGTGGGTGGAGCCTGCTGGGCCCCTCCCACAGCTCTGCTCTCTCTCCTTGTGCAGGGGGACTGGTCTTGCTTCCGCCCCCTCCTGTAGTTTTCTGTAGTGGGTGGAGCCTGCGGGGCCCCTCCCACAGCTCTGCTCTCTCTCCTTGTGCAAGGGGACAGGTCTTGACTCCGCCCCCTCCTGTAGGTTCCTGTAGTGGGTGGAGCCTGCTGGCCCCTCCCACAGCTCTGCTCTTTCTCCTTGTGCAAGGGGACAGGTCTTGACTCCGCCCTCTCCTGTAGGTTCCTGTAGTGGGTGGAGCCTGCTGGGCCCCTCCCACAGCTTTGCTCTCTTTCTTTGTGCAGGCTGACTGCTCTTGTCTCCGCCCCCTCCTGTAGTTTTCTGTAGTGGGTGGAGCGACAAACTTTTTTCATTTAACTTTATTGCTATTACAAGGGAGCTAACAAGCCCCCTTGTAATAGCTTTTGGCGGGCGACAGGTCCTCTTTATGGAGACATCAGGGGACTATTAGATCCCTGATGTCTCTCCTGCACTCCAAAGCAGCTAACCAAGTACAGATGGTGCTTGATTAGCTGCTTCCCTGGCTGCATCAGCCAAGGTAGACCAACTCTTAGGCCTCATTCACACTTCACGTAACACTAACTCTCGTTCCCGCTCAGGTTTTTGTGTGGGCGATTTACAGGCGATTGCGCATGTCGCACACAGGGCAGCCCGTTCACTTCAATGGGCTGCCCCTATGCGCGTTTGTAGCCCAAAAGAAGCTCCTTTTTGGGGGGGCGACGAGCTTCAAGAGATTTTTAAAGGCATGGTGTGCCGCAATAGCGACAATCGTTGCAAAACCGTAAAATGTTTAGGGCACCATTTAGGATGAATGGCACCGAGCGTGCGCCAACAGAATCGTGGGCAGAATTGCGCCCGTGAAATTGCCAAGTGTGAACAGGGCCTGAGACCAGAAATTGTTCCCGGCTTCATTCGTCACACAGGAGATGAGGAGATGGGGGAACGGATGTTCGTTGATCTTCTCGGTGTTCACCGATCCCGAGGGATGGGAAAGTCCAGCAGCCACCACGTTGGGGAAATTGTTGGGGGACGTTTGCGTACCTAAAAGGCCTCATTCACACCGAGCGATTTGTAAAACGCTCAAAAAACAAAAAGACAAATGCGTCAAAACGTGCGGTTAAAAAGTTCAAAGCGCAAAAAGCTGCAATAGCTACTTTGATGCATTTGTTGCGCTATGGCAGCTCAATAAAACGAATGATAAACCCTGCGTTGTGCGTCACAGCGTGAAGCCTCCTCTCCTTCTGCCCCTCTGCTCCGCCCCCAGCCCCCCACTTCAGTAGCTATGGCCGCCCTCCATGTACATCTATAAGTATCGGTGATCTATAGGAAGGAGGGATTGATACATTGTATCACCGCAATCATGTATCAGGACTACAAGTGATGTAGTCAGAGGCTTGGCTGGTGGAGGACCCTGATTGGCTGGCTCGCTATCCATCACAATGACTTCACCAGAAGCCCTCAAACTGGACTCCCCCATTGGCTACTCTTGCACGGGAAGGAGGTCACTAATAGGTTACATTAGTGGAGATATTACGTAAAGCCCAACTCCAGCCAAAACCTTTTATTTCATTTAGGATGGAGCAGGGAAGAGGATTATTATTGTTGGTGTCTCCATCGGAAAAGGAAGTGATGGGAAATCTCTCCAAAGGGGGGAGGGGTTACAATGTCTGACAATGTTTATATTCCTAGTCCCTGCCCCTTCTCCCACATTTCATGCACGAGTGTCACAGGGACAGGAAGTAGAAGAAAATTTCCCCAATAAAAGAGTGGCCAGTAGTGCTTCTCTGACAGGAAGTCAGCTGTGTGCAGTAAAATCCTTCCCCTCAGGATCAGAGCGGTCCCACAGTGGAATATTCCGGTCTGGTCCGGAATCGTTCTTCTCTGTCCCTGTGTGGAAAGCCGGATCAGATCTGTGCCGGGTCAGTACACTTCTCTCCGATGTCATAAACGCTTCCCAGGCCTCTCTGTCTTCGCTGCGCTGAGCTGCGGACGCCGTTATTAGATTAGGACGCTTCGTTACATCTCAGATTTATCCCGACAGACGCGTTCCAGCTGGGAGGTTCCAGAAGAATCCGTCACCCCGGAATAATCAGCGCGTCCTCAGCTAAGAACTTTGTACAATTCCATGCCAGAGGTCAGAGGTCAGCGTATAGGTCATATGGGGTCAACAAATCCGGCACTGGAGTGCAATGGCGTCCTGACACTTTACCAAATCCGGGACACAAAGTGTTCTCTGTGGTGTCTGAGACATCTGCACAGGATCTGGAAGTATCACTTCACCCGATATTCACACCAGTGTTCCTCAACCATAAAGCCACAGCCTCCCTCCTGCTGGACCACGGACTCCCTTCTTCCAGGCCACGGCCTCTCTTCTGCTGGGCCACAACCTCCCTCCTACTTGACCAAAGCTGGGCCACAACCGCCCTCCTACCTAAGCCATGGCCTCCCTCCTACAGGGTCACGGCCTCACTCTTGCCGAGGCCACGGCCTCCCTCCTGCCGGGCGATAACTCCCCTCCTGCTAAGACGCAACCTCCCTCCTGATAGGCTACAGTCTCCCTCCTGCCGGGACCACATCCTTCCTTTTGTTGGGCCACAGCCTCCCTCCTGCTGGACTACAGATTCTCTCCTGCCGGACCACAGCCTCCTTCTTGCCAGGCCACAACGTTCCTTCTGCCAGGCCACAGCCTCCTTCTTGCCAGGCCACAACGTTCCTTCTGCCAGGCCACAGCCTCCTTCTTGCCAGGCCACAGCCTGCCTCCTGATAGGCTACAGTCTACCTCCTGCTGGACTACAGACTCTCCTGCTGGGCCACGGCTTCCTTTTTGAGGGTTTTGGTCTCTGTGTGAAGATGAGGGGTGGGGGGTGCAGTCTATTTTTTAGGTCTGCTTTAAGAAGGACCCTAAAGGGTCATTGGGCCCTATAATTATCGTCTGTGAGGCCCCTCTACACCCACCAGCCATATCAGCAGCGTCCTCAGACAACCTTCACTGCCTGCTCTTTGTGAATGAGGTGTGATGTCACCTCTGCGTGTCACCTCCCAATGTCACCCTCGGGTGTCACCTCTGCGTGTCACCTCCCAATGTCACCTCCGGGTGTCACCTCTGTGTGTTACAACAAAGTGCAAGTGAGGTTTCCGGGACTGAAATACCTTCACACTGCGCCAATCAGAGCCAAGAGTGTCACCCGAACCCGGGGAATATTTATACAGCAGGTGAATCCTCCCGGTGAATGAGATTTAAAGACTTTGTTCACTTCTAGGGACATTTCCATGACCCCCCCCCCCCCAGCAGGGGGTAAGACATCACCTGATCCCTGGAGTCCAATGAAGGAGCTCTGACATCACCTGACCCCAGGTGTCCAATGAAGGAGCTCTGACATCACCTGATCCCCGGAGTCCAATGAAGGAACTCTGACATCACCTGACCCCAGGTGTCCAATGAAGGAGCTCTGACATCACCTGTCCCCCAGTGTCTAATGAAGGAGCTCTGACATCACCTGACCCCTGGTGTCCAATGAAGGAGCTCTGACATCACCTAACCCCAGGTGTCCAATGAAGGAGCTCTGACATCACCTGACCCTTGGTGTCCAATGAAGGAGCTCTGACATCACCTGACCCCTGGTGTCCAATGAAGGAGCTCTGACATCACCTGAACCCCAGTGTCCAATGAAGGAGCTCTGACATCACCTGACCTCTGGTGTCCAATGAAGGAGCTCTGACATCACCTGGACCAAGGTGTCCAATGAAGGAGCTCTGACATCGCCTGACCCTTGGTGTCCAATGAAGGAGCTCTGACATCACCTGACACCTGGTGTCCAATGAAGGAGTTCTGACATCACCTGACCCCTGGTGTCCAATGAAGGAGCTCTGACATCACCTGACCCCTGGTGTCCAATGAAGGAGCTCTGACATCACCTGACCCCCGGTGTCCAATGAAGGAGCTCTGACATCACCTGACCCGCGATGTCCAATGAACGAGCTCTGACATCACCTGAACCCCGGTGTCCAACGAAGGAGCTCTGACATCACCTGACCCCCGGTGTCCAATGAAGGAGCTCTGACATCACCTGACCCCTGGTGTCCAATGAAGGAGCTCTGACATCACCTGACCCCCGGTGTCCAATGAAGGAGCTCTGACATCACCTGACCCCAGGTGTCCAATGAAGGAGCTCTGACGTCACCTTACACCCGGTGTCCAATGAAGGAGCTCTGACGTCACCTGACCCCAGAGAAATGCTGTCTCATATTTCAGCTGTACTGTCACTAGTGATGGGAAGTTCGGCTCTTTTAGGTGAATCGGTTCATTTCGAATCACTCATTGAAATGAACCGATTCATGAATCGATTCTTCGGTTCACTTGCTGAGTCTGCTGACAAGCAAGTGAACTGAAGCTCCGGATCTCTGACACAACCTCATTAAACGATCTGAATCAGAAGACTCCGATTCACAGAAGGTTTGCAGATCCTTGTTTAGTAAAAAAAAACGTGATAAATAAAAAAACTAAAACCATCCCCACCGACCCCAACTGTTGGCGCTATATAAATCCTGTATAATAATAATAATGTGTATGGCTGATTGCGTCACACGTTAGGTGTGTCAGAGTGAGAGCAACAATTCTAGAAATATAATTCATGGTTAATTCTAAACGGATGTCCTGTAAAGGTTTTTAAATCATCACCTATGGAGTATTTAACTCTTTCCTTCCTTTTTGATCAGTATGATCAGAGTTATGATCAATCGGATTATAGGTTTCTGTGTTATAACCATTACAAAGTGTCCCATAATGGTTTTCTTTACTGTTTAACCACTTGCCTCTGCCCACCGTCATATGACGCCGTCCCTTTAAGCCGGGATTGCGCGCAATCGGGCGTGCGCATCCCGGCTCTGTCGATGTCAGCTTGTCCCCAGGACACGCCGCGTCACCGACGGGGGTGAACAGCCATTGGTCATGGCTGTTTACCATGTGATCACAAACGGCATTTCCCCTATTCGCACGGCGCGTGCGCACGATTGGGAGTACGCTGCGCGTGCGCGTCGGTGGCGGCGTGTTCCGGCGGCTGTTACCTTGTGATCGGCTGTGATCTGCTTCACAGCCGATCACATGCAATGTAAACAGAGCGGTAACTCACTGTTACCAGCTCTTCTCTCCTTACACAGAGTCTAATTTGAGGAGAGAAGAGCTGGGATCAGTGAGTTACTGATCTGTGAAGTAAAAGCACACTGACACTGACCCCCCCTGCCCCCCCAATGCACCTGTCACCCCAACAGTCACCCCATCTGCCCCCATAAAGTGCACCTGTCATCATACTGTCATCATAAAGTGCATCTGTCACCCATCACCCGTCAGTGACCGTGGCATGTCACCCATCACCCATCAGCGACCGTGGCCTGTCACCCGTCACCCATCAGAGACCATGGGCTGTCACCCGTCAGCGACCGTGGCCTGTCACCCGTCACCCATCAGCGACCGTGGCCTGTCACCCGTCAGCGACCGTGGCCTATCACCCATCAGTCACGTGGCGTGTCACCCATTACCTATCAGCGATCGTGGCCTGTCACCCGTCACTGACCGTGGTGTGTCACCGTCACCCGTGACCGTGGTGTGTCACCCGTCAGTGTTCGTGGCGTGTCACCCGTCACCTGTCAGTGACCATGGCGTGTCACCCGTCAGTGACCGTGCCTTCTCACCCAGCCAGTGACCATGTCACCCATTAGAGACTGTGGCGTGGTCACCCGTCAGTGACCTAGCGTGTCACCTGTCACCCGTCAGTGACCATGGCGTGTCACCTGACAGTGACCGTGGTGTGTCACCCGTCAGTGACCATGGCGTGTCACCCGTCAGTGACCGTGGCGTGTCACCCATCACTGACCGTGGCCTGTCACCCATCACTGACCACCGCCAGTCACCCGTGGCCTTTCACCCGTCACCCATCAGTGACCACCGCCAGTCACCCATCAGTGACCACCACCAGACACCCGTCACCCATGAGTGACCACCGCCAGTCACTCGTCACCCATCAGTGAAAACCGCCAGTCACCCGTCACCCATCAGTGACCACCGCCAGTCACCCGTCAACCATCAGTGACCACCGCCAGTCTCCTGTCACCCATCAGTGACCACCGCCAGACACCCGTCACCCATCAGTGACCACCGCCAGACACACGGCACCCATCAGTGACCACCACCAGACACACGGCACCCATCAGTGACCACCGCCAGTCACCCGTCAGTGACCACCGCCAGTCAACCGTCAGTGACCACCGCCAGTCACCCATCAGCCATCAGTGACCACCGCCAGTCACCTGTCATGCATCTGTGACCACCGCCAGTCACCTGTCACACATTAGTGATCACCACCAGACACTGGTCACCCATCAGTGACCACCGCCAGACACGCGGCACCCATCAGTGAC
>BLSH010203725.1:195597-210932 GCA_018402905.1 Glandirana rugosa
TATACCGTCAAAATGTATCCACCACTTATTGCTAGTCCTATCATATAGACTCACATATTTACTAGTCAGAAGTTATATGTACATAGTAATACTGTACCCTTTTAAACATATGGTCCTCATCTGAGTTACCCCCCCCCCCTCCCCTTTTAAACTACCACATGGTCTATAGGAGGCCTCTGCTCCCTAATTAAGGCTGGGCCACTTAGCCGGATCCCAGTTCGGGTGGTAGAGCCTCCGTCTCTTACACCCCTTTCTGCTCTGACCTGATGTTATAGCCTATAATGCTCGAGTTTGGTTATTTAGTTATTCCTGTTATTACTAAATACTGTACTCTCCTTACCTGGTATACAAATTTTCCCATGTCATAATGATACATGTATATTGAAGACTGATCATTTATACACTCAGATATACTATCCTGATCGTTATTCACCACCTATGTAAAACTGCCATATCCGCATACTGTTGTATACCCTTTGTTTTATCACCAATATTTGAACAAAAAAAAATCCAGTAAAATTTATAACAAATCCATAACGAGTTTCACAAAACTGTATTTGATAACATCCTCTGTAATTGTTATGATGGTATTAACTGTCCTCTATGCATTCTCTGCTACATGTTTCGCCACATGGCTTCTTCAGGAATACTAACAAAAATATACAAATAAAGGTACATAACATTAATTTGGAATAGATGTATCAAATAGATAGATAGAAGACCCTCCCACATATGGACCATCCACTCCACAACCAGACCCACAAAATTTTTCAGTGGCGCTTCTCTGGTGTGGATCTGGTTGTGGAGCGGATGGTCCATATGTGGATGGGTTTTCTATCCCTCCTTTTGATGCATCTATTCAAATTGTTATGTACCTTATTTGTATACTTTTGTATTTTTGTTAGTATCCTATATGCATACTTCTTGAAGAAGCCATGAGGCAAAACGTAGCAAAGAATGCAGAGAGGACTGTTAATACCATCATAACAATTACAGAGGATGTTATCAAATACAGTTTTGTGAAACTCATCATGGATTTTAATATGGATTTGTAATAAATGTTACTTTAAATGTGAGATTTTATCACATCCTCTAATTGTTATGATGGTATTAACAAGGTCCTGTAATGCATTCTCTTCTAAACGTTTGCCGCATGGCTTCTTCAGGAAGTATGCATAAAGGATACTACAAAAATACAAATAAGTTACATAACACTAATTTAGAATAGCTGCATCAAATGGAGAGATAAAAAACCCACCCACATATGGACCATCCACTACACATGTGGGTGGGTTTTTATATCTCCATTTGATGTATCTATTCCAAATTGTTATGTACCTTATTTGTATACCTTTGTATTGTTGTAGTATCCTGTATGCATACTCCCCGAAGAAGTCATGTGGTGAAACATGTAGAAGAGAATGCAAAGAGGACCTTGTTACCACCATAACAATTACAGAGAATGTTATCAAATACAGTTTTGTGAAACTCATTATGGATTTGTAATAAATATTACTGAGTTTTATTTAGTAACATCCTCTGTAATGGTTATGATGGTATTAACAAGGTCCTCTAATGCAGTGGTTCTCAACCCTGTCTTCAAGTACCCCCAACAGGCCATGTTTTGGGAATGTCTCTTTAGATAAAATAGCTGTCCAAAATACCAAGCTATTGGACTCTGATTTAAAGCACCCACGAAAGATAAAGGAAAACCTGCAAACATGGCCTGTTTGGGAATACTTGAGGACACCGCATGGCTTCTTCATGAAGTATGCATACAGGAAACTAACAAAAACACAAAAGTAAAATACATAACACTAATTTGGAATATATGCATCGAATGGAGAGAAAGAAAACCCACCCACATATGGACCATCCACTACACAACCAGATCCACAAAAATTTCTAGTGGGGCTTCTCTGGTGTGGATCTGCTTGTGCAGTGGATGGTCCATATGTGGGTGGGTTTTCTAACTCTCCATTTCATGCATCTATTCCAAATTAGTGTTATGTACCTTATTTGTATACTTTTGTTAGTATCCTATATGCATGCTTCCTGAAGAAGCCATGAGGCACAACATGTAGAAGAGAATGCATTACAGGACCTTGTTAATACCATCATAACAATTACAAGGATGTTATCAAATACAGTTTTGTCAGTTTAATGGCCTTCAGACTTTAGAGGAGCCAGACTGTGGTCTTTAGGAGTACAATATGTCCCAGTGTCAGTGAGAGTAAACAATCCCCCATCATTGGCATCAATGGGAGGAAATGCGCCCCATCGTTGGGGTCAATTGGAGGAAATGCGCCCCATCGTTGGGGTCAATTGGAGGAAATGCGCCCCATCCTTGGGGTCAATTGGAGGAAATGCGCCCCATCCTTGGGGTCAATTGGAGGAAATGCGCCCCATCCTTGGGGTCAATTGGAGGAAATGCGCCCCATCGTTGGGGTCAATGGGAGGAAATGTGCCCCATCGTTGGGGTCAATAGGAGGAAATGTGCCCCATCGTTGGGGTCAATGGGAGGAAATGTGCCCATTATTGATATCATTGGGAGGAATTGTGCCCTGCATTGGTGTCAGTAATTAAAATAGCACCCCGAGGGTTGGAAAAGCCAAAGGGCTGGAAAAAGCAACGCGTGGGATCCGATCCTGGGGCCATAACTTGGAGACCACTGCTCTAAACTATCATCTGTCTGCTCACCTGCTGTATGGAGTACAGTTTGATGGCAGAGCTGCGATCCCATATGCTGATGACGTCATCCAGACCGCTGCTGATCACGTACGACGTCGTGCAGATAAGCGAAGTGATGTCACCGCGGTGACCGTGCATGAGATTAACTCGACTACCCGTCAGGACGTCCCACAGGCAGATGGCTCCATCCTGCCCCCCGCTGGCCAGGACCATTGTCTGCAGGCAGAGCAGAAGACACACAATGGGTTAATATCTGCAGAATCACAGCGGAAATCAACTGATCCAACTCTGGATTGTAAGGAAGCCAGTCTCTTCATTTAAGATCCAAAATACAAAAACACTGTTGAATTTTCTAGAAGCCCTTAAAACAGATGTAAACCCAAATCGCTAAAACATCATATAAGCTTTAATATGTTAATGTCATTTCAAGTCACATTCAGTCTGGTGATCCTGCCGTGAAGGTCCTTGCTCAGGCATCTCCTGTTAAAATGGTGACTACGCTCTGGTCCCTGTCTCCCAATTGCACTCCTGCATTGTCACCGTCACACAGGTTTCTGATGGAGACTACAAGTGGTCATTTTAGCATACATTACACAGACATGGTCCGCTGTTGTCACCATCAGGAATCTCGCCCTGAGAAATGCCATGCAGCCATCACTGCAGTGCATGTAGACAGGAAGAGGCTGCAAAGATGCTGCGGGAAATTGGCTGCACTGAGATGCAACAAAACTTGAAGTAATTATTTGAAAAAATTACAATTGTTTATAGTACACAGAGCAAACTAAAACCACCGTTTAGGATCAGCCTGGGAACTCTCTGAAATTGTTCTGCAGCTGTGAGCACTGGTGGCCTCCCAGTGGTCCCGGATGGTGGGGTGATTGGTGTCCTCCCTGTGATCCTGGATGGTGGGGTGACTGGTGGCCTCCCAATGGTCCCAGATGGTGGGGCGATTGGTGGCCTCCCAGAGGTCCCGGATGGTGGGGTAATTGGTGGCCTCCCAGAGGTCCCGGATGGTGGGGAGATTGGTGGCCTCCCAGAGGTCCCGGATGGTGGGGAGATTGGTGGCCTCCCAGAGGTCCCGGATGGTGGGGAGATTGGTGGCCTCCCAGAGGTTCCGGATGGTGGGGAGATTGGTGGCCTCCCAGAGGTCCCGGATGGTGGGGAGATTGGTGGCCTCCCAGAGGTCCCAGATGGTGGGGAGATTGGTGGCCTCCCAGAGGTCCCGGATGGTGGGGTGATTGGTGGCCTCCCTGTGGCCCTGGGTAATGGGTTGGGGTGACTGGCGGCCTTCCAGTGGCTCTGGGTAGTGAGGTGATTTGTGGCCTCACAGTGATTCTGGGTGGTGGGGTGTATGGTGGCCCCCCCATGGTCCTGGATGGTGGGCTGATTAGTGGCTTCACAGTGGTTCTGGGTAGTGGGGTGATTGGCAGCCTCCCAATGGTCCTGGATGGTGGGGTGATTGGTGGCTTCCCAGTGGTTCAGGGTTAAGGGGTGGGGTGACTGGCGGCATCCCAGTTGCCCTGGGCAGTGGGGTGACTGGTGGCCTTCCAGTAGTCATAGGCAGTGGGGTGACTGGCGGCCTTCCAGTAGTCCCAGATGGTGGCCTCCCAGTGGCCCTGGGCAGTAGGGCGATTGGTGGCCTTTCAATGGTATTGGATGGTGGGGTGGGGTGATCGGCAGCCTCACAGTGGTCCTGGGTAGTGGCATGTGATTTGTGGTCTCCCAGTGGTCCTGGGCGGTTTCAATGGGTGGTTGGTGGCCTCCCAGTGGTCCTGTGCAGTGGCAATGGGTGGTAGGTGGCCTCCCAGTGGTTCTGGGCAGTGTCAATGGGTGGTTGGTGGCCTACCAGTGGTTTGTGGCCTCCCAGTGGTTCTGGGCAATGATGTTGGGTGATCGGCGGCCTCCCAGTGGATATGAGTGGTGCAGGTGCGGCATTTGCCAGCAGTAAAGGGCCTTAGGCTGAACTGCACTTTTTCTCCTCGCTCTGCCTGAGCAGAGTGGTGTATGTACCCCAATCAGCATGTATAGGTCCCAAATCTTGGGGAAATTTCTGTACAGAGACAAACTTATAAATAAGAGAAATGTAGCAGTGAAATGGGATAAAGCAAGGCCAGATAAAGGCAATGATTTTGCCGATCCAGTAAATGAGGGTATATGGCGATTACTGCCTTCATACACAGCCTACAGCCAATCAGGGGACGCTCACCTCGTCAATGTAAATGGCGGTAATACCTCCCGAGTGACCCTGCAGTGTGAACAAGCAGCACGCGTCATCCAGACGGTAAACCTAGAGACAAAAGGAAGACCGGTTACAACTTTCACCTGCTGGACTGAAGCCCAACTCCTACCAAGACTTTCATCCTAAGATCACTGGTGAAAGGTGGCCATGTTGATTCCGGCTCACACAAGGGACAGGTACTGCTATCACTGGACTTACTCTTAGTGTGTGATCCTGGCTTCCGGTCACTAATCGGCCAGCCGCAGCTTTCAGCACTGTGATTGGCTTCTGGTGGGCACAGGACACCGTGTGGGTCAGCTGACACCGTATGACATCATCATTAGAGTACAATGGGGAGCTCGGGACTGAGGTGCGATTCGGCGTACCTGTAAAGGAAGGAAGTTTTTTTTAGAGATAGATAACCAGAGGCTCTGGATGAACAGTTGGATTAATGGCTCTATATTTAGGATGTATCCAGTCTATAAGCCAGAGGCTCTGGATATTTAGGATGTATCCGGTCTATAAACCAGAGGCTCTGGATGGACAGTTGGATAAATGGTTCTATATTTAGGATGTGTCCAGTCTATAAACCAGAGGCTCTGGATGGACAGTTGGATAAATGGTTCTATATTTAGGATGTATCCAGTCTATAAGCCAGAGGATCTGGATATTTAGGATGTATCCGGTCTATAAACCAGAGGCTCTGGATGGACAGTTGGATAAATGGTTCTATATTTAAGATGTGTCCGGTCTATAAACCAGAGGCTCTGGATGGACAGTTGGATAAATGGCTCTATATTTAGGATGTATCCGGTCTATAAACCAGGGGCTCTGGATGGACAGTTGGATAAATGGCTCTATATTTAGGATGTATCCGGTCAATAAACCAGAGGCTATGGATGGACAGTTGGATAAATGGTTCTATATTTAGGATGTATCTGGTCTATAAGGCAGAGGCTCTGGATGGACAGTTGGATAAATGGTTCTATATTTAGGATGTATCTGGTCTATAAACCAGAGGCTATGGATGGACAGTTGGATAAATGGTTCTATATTTAGGATGTATCTAGTCTATAAACCAGAGGCTCTGGATGGACAGTTGGATAAATGGCTCTATATTTAGGATGTATCCGGTCTATAAACCAGAGGCTCTGGATGGACAGTTGGATAAATGGTTCTACACTAATGATTTGCATCTTCCTTGCCCACTATTACTATATGAGCATTAAGTCACTTTTTCTGCATTGATCATGAAGTGTTGACATGGAAATGCTTTTCATTTTTATAAGGATTGTGCTGTGTTGTATTTAAGTGGTGGGACTTTTTGGTTCCTCTTGTCCCTGGCAGGTCACCAAGTCCTGGTTGACCAGGAGATGATCTCACCTCTAAACTGCAACTGGCTGGTGGATTTATGGGATTCCAGGCAGAAGAAGTCCAGAGAGCCGTTCAGTCGGGCCGCCACGATCCTGCGAGATACAGACAGAGCAGAGTTAGTGTAACGGCTCTTGACTTCTTGTTCAGCTCAGTCCAGGGGAACCAAATTTTGCTTGCGTTAATCATCATCTGAACAACAAAGGGTTTTTTGTACTCTTCATAAAATTAGTTTCTTGGAGTCCATTGAGGGATACAAGAAGTCTTTAATGTTCGAGTTACAATTCCGTCTGTAGGAGGATTGGACACTGACAAAAAAAAAAAACTGTAGGCCTGATTAAGAGAACCACTCTAACTTCAAGCTTGTCTCAGTTTTGAGTCAAAGTAGTATCATGAGCGTGATCACGTACACACAGCACACAGACCTGTGTCCCTCAATGGACTCAAACACAAGGGTTTTACGGTGAGTACAAAAATACTTCTGAGATATTAATTGGTATATATAAGGTGGATTGTCTATACAAACCAGTTGTTCAAACCAGGTCCAGAGAAGACATCATCCCGAAAATTGGAAAGGCATTACAAACAGTCAAGGAAGTAGGGACTTAGAATATGCCTTAAACAGACTCAAGTAACTCAGTGATTAGAATAAAAATACTAATTTTATTGATAACATATAAATTTGAAATAATTCACACGATCACGTTTAGAGGAAAAGTCTGAAGTCACAATATGCACAATATAAAACCATTAGTGGAACAGAGGTGCCATAACTTATGAGATGTGAAGTCCGGCTGGTCCGTTACACGTGTAAGCATTATTCATGCATTTCGTGGGATCAACCGCTTCTTCATAAATCTCAGACAATTGTGACAAATACCTCCAAATCTCCATAAAAAAAAGAGCCAGTTACAAAGGGAGAGAGATGGTCGGACCCGTCTCCTAGGTGTGTCTGATGGATAGTCACTGCAAGTTCCGTGGAGTCCGAAAACCGACCGGGGTACGTGCCTACCGGCCCATGCCATAAGCTGGTATAGAGAACCGTGGCAGATACGCCTGGCAGATAGAGGAGAGCCAGACGGTAATTGTAGATGTTTACTACTACGGAGTTCGCTGCTAGCCCAGTACAGTCGTCTGGGTGCGTATCTGCCACGGTTCTCTATACCAGCTTACGGCATGAGGGCGCTTAGCATCTATTAACGGAACGTGTCCCGCGGGCCGGTAGGCACGTACCTCGGTCGGTTTTCGGACTCCACAGGACTTGCCGTGACTATCCATCACACTCCTAGGAGACTGGTCCGACCACCTCTCTCCCTTTGTAACTGGCCCTTTATATTATGGAAATTTGGAGGTATACGTCAGAATTATTGTCTGAAATTTTTGAAGAAGCGGTTGATCCCGCGAAACGCGTGAATAATACTTACACATGTAACGGACCAGCCGGACTTCACATCTCATAAGTTATGGCACCTCTGTTCCACTAATGGTTTTATATTGTGCATATTGTGACTTCAGACTTTTCCTCTAAACATGATCATGTGAATTCTTTTAAATTTATAGGTTATCAATAGAATTTGTATTTTTATTATAATCATTGAGTTACTTGAGTCCGTTTAAGGCATTTTCAAAGTTCCTACTTCCTTAACTGTACAAAAATACTTTTATTTCTCATCCATTGAAGGACCAAGGAGAGCTGAGGATAGCCTGAAGCTCAAAGAGCTGCCTGAAGGACCTTATGCCCGAAGCTGGCATCAGATGAGGTGGAGCATTCACCTTGTAGAACGTAGAGGACGTGTGACTGGAAGACCAGGTGGCAACGTTGCAAAATCAAGGTAACGCCTAATGCTGAAAAGCCGCGGAAGCACGTATAGATCTAGTAAAGTGTGTCCTCACAGGAAAGACTGGATCCTGATCCTTGAGGCCATAAGCCTGAATGATTTGACTTCCTGACCTACCTAGAAATCGGGCAATGAAAAGCATGCAGAAAAATGCAGTAGCTGAGAGAGACTCGGCCTGAAACCACATCCAGAAAACAGAGGGACTTTGGATAAACTGAAGCTGTGTCCTGGTACACAGAAGAATGATGTCCTGGTACACAGAAGAATGATGTCCTGGTACACAGAAGAATGATGTCCTGGTACACAGAAGAATGATGTCCTGGTACACAGAAGAATGATGTCCTGGTTGAAGTGAAAGGCAAACACTACCTTATGCAAGGAATGACTTTCACAATTCCAAAGTTGGATTCCTGAGCCACCAAGCCAGGGACAACCTCCTGGACCTTGGTGACAAACGAATGAGTCTGTCCAGAGATCCAAGTGACTTGTCCCTCGACAACAGAATGTTTCATTGTATAGGTCTGGAGTGAAACTGGGAAAATGGGACTCCCTCAAAAGAGGACTTTCAGGCCCAAGACTCTCATGCAAAAGCAGAGTCTGGTGGTTCCTGGACTGCAGAGCTCCAATCTGGGACTAGAGAGTTAGAGGTTTCTCCTGTGGAAGGAACACTCTGGCCTTTAATTGTGTTCAGGACTATAACTATACTGCAAACAATGAATCTGTTCCAGTAACAATTTCTGAATTTTCAGGATCTACCTACTTCTGTAACGACTGGATAGTCCAAGCCATGAAGTCCAAGAGAGCCCATGCTGAGTGTTCCCTCAAAAAGAGATTATCTATCCTACAATGGGGATGCTGCGAGAGAGCAGCAGGGCTAATACTGGGGTAAAAACGTTGGTAAATACCCAAGGTGCAGATAAGAGCCTGAAGGCAGGGCCACAAACTGGTAGTGTGGGAGCTCCACACTAAACACGGGCCGAATGGCAGGAGACATCGGCCGGTCCAATAAAAACGGTCCGACATTCGGCCTGTGTGTATGTTGGTCTGGCCAGCTTCTGTTAGACGAGCATGCTGGAAAGCCAGCAGTCAACAGACTCCCGATCAGCGCTCTCGCCAATTCTGTCAGAACACAATAGCTCAGCGGGGGAAATCCCTGTACTAACTTTGCATAGTTAGTACAGCGGCTCTGACCGAAGCTGGGTTGAACAAAAAATACTTGTAGTGTTTACCAGGCATAAAGCACTGGAAGCAGAGCTGGAAAGATGGGGATGTGCCAGCTTAATGTCCACAGAAGCCTGAAAGCCTTCCTGGTGAAGTGAGGCAATGACAGATTTGGTGGATTCCATGCAGAAGGCTCAAATGAAGACATTCAGAACTTTGAGATCCAAGTATCCCCAAAGAACAGTTCTACCAGAGGAACAGGAGCAATGACACCTTGTCCGGAAGAACCAAGATTTCTGTTCCCGAGGCTTCTTCTGCTGAGGAACATGGGTGCTCTTGCCATAAGAGCTGGCACATGGCATTCCTTATCCATACGCTTGATCCATAGAACAGCGTCACCACCTAACTTGTTTCAGTCAACTAGCAGCCTTCATCATGTGTGCTCTTGCCACCAGCAGCATCCTTGATAACAGTACATATATGTAAGGACATGGAGCCATGTGTGAGAGATGAGACGGGAGACTTCCAGCAGACTGAACTGTAAAGCTACAGCCATCTGTTCCATCGGCAGCACAGGTTTCAGATCTCGACCCCTTCGCTCCCCCCTTGCCTCTTTTGCCTACCTCAGCCCAGTCACCAGGCAATTTCTTCATAGTAATAAAGAGTAAGAAATAGGAGCCTGTTATGAATGGCCAGATTTTACAGGAAACTTGCATTACGTGTTTTTTCATTTTGCTTGGAGAGACGCTAAGAAAAAAAATCTCCAACTCATCTGCTAGAATTGAGTTGAGTTCCATACGATGTCACAAGTTTTGTGGTAATGAACGACAGCAGCCAGTTGGATGGCAACTTGTATTCTAGGAGTGAAGAGAGACCGTGCACATTGTACCGCAAAGATGGGCAGCCTACATACCGGTGATTTAAGAAAACAAGTGCAGTTATCCCGCTCTGGCCATCGTTGTTGGTGCAGCGCAGAATGCCTTCTATAGCGTCCCAAACCTGAGGAGAGACAGAACATTAGACAAGCCGGCAGCTGCTCTGCAGCGGGTTCAGAATAATGCAACAAGTGATATATAGAGGGAGGAATTAATTTCACGTCATCAGTCTGGGAGGATTGTAGAGGATGCCGCTGCTCACCGGGGATATAAATGTAGAGGTGACACTGACTGAAGCGTAGACTCCTGCAGCCCTTTGCACTTCCTGTGTGGCCCTCATGGTCCCAACAAATAGTGATCCTTGGTAGTCTCATGTAATGTCTCAACTCCTTTCTCTGACCAGCTCCTGTAGCATGTTCCCAATCTGACCAAAACCTGTATCTTATCTTCTGTGTGTCTGACCATGTCATACAGCATGTCCTCTGTGCCTAGGATCATAATTCTGAAGCATTTCCCCAGTCTATGACTATCTCCTGTAGCAAGTCCCCAGTTTACGGCCATCACCTGCAGCCTGTCCCCAGTCTCCGACCAGCTCCTGTAGCCTGTCCCCAGTCTCCGACCAGCTCCTGTAGCCTGTCCCCAGTCTCCGACCAGCTCCTGTAGCCTGTCCCCAGTCTCCGACCAGCTCCTGTAGCCTGTCCCCAGTCTATGACCATCTCCTGAACCATGTCCCCAATCTGACCAAAACCTGTATCTTGTCTTCTGTGTGTCTGACCATCTCACGTAGCATATCCTCTGTGTCTCTGCTCATCATCTGAAGCATTTCCCCAGTCTTTGTCCATCTCCTGCAGAATGGCCTCTGCGTTTGTGACCATCTCCTGCAGCAGGTCCGCAGTATACAACCATCACGTGTAGCCTGTCCTCGGTCTCTGACCAGCTCCTGTAGCCTGTCCTCGGTCTCTGACCAGCTCCTGTAGCCTGTCCTCGGTCTCTGACCAGCTCCTGTAGCCTGTCCTCGGTCTCTGACCAGCTCCTGTAGCCTGCCCCCGGTCTCTGACCAGCTCCTGTAGCCTGTCCCCGGTCTCTGACCAGCTCCTGTAGCCTGTCCCCGGTCTCTGACCAGCTCCTGTAGCCTGTCCCCGGTCTCTGACCAGCTCCTGTAGCCTGTCCCCGGTCTCAGACCAGCTCCTGTAGCCTGTCCCCGGTCTCTGAGCAGCTCCTATAGCCTGTCCCCAATCTCTGACCAGCTCCTATAGCCTGTCCCCAGTCTATGACCATCTTCTGAAAAATATCCCCAAGTCTGACCATCTCCTGTAACCTGTCCCTATTCTGGCCAGCTCCTGTATTATGTCCCCAGTCTCTGACCAGCTTCTGTAGCCTGTCCCCAGTCTCCGACCAGCTCCTGTAGCCTGTCCTCAGTCTATGACCATCTCCTGAACCATGTCCCCAATCTGACCAAAACCTGTATCTTGTCTTCTGTGTGTCTGACCATCTCACGTAGCATATCCTCTGTGTCTCTGCTCATCATCTGAAGCATTTCCCCAGTCTTTGTCCATCTCCTGCAGCATGTGCCCAAGTCTGACCAGCTTCTGTAGCATGTCCCCAGTCTATGCCTATTTCCTGTAGCAGGTCCGCAGTATACGACCAGCTCCTGTAGCCTGACCCCGGTCTGACCAGCTCCTGTAGCCTGACCCCGGTCTCTGACCAGCTCCTGTAGCCTGTCCCCGGTCTCTGACCAGCTCCTGTAGCCTGTCCCCGGTCTCTGACCAGCTCCTATAGCCTGTCCCCAGTTTTTGACCATCTTCTGAAAAATATCCCCAAGTCTGACCATCTCCTGTAACCTGTCCCTATTCTGGCCAGCTCCTGTATTATGTCCCCAGTCTCTGACCATCTCCAGCAACATGCCCCCAGTCTTTGGCTCGCTCATGTAGCATACCCCGACTCTGACCATCTCCTGTAGCATGTCCCTTCTTACTGACCATCTCTTGAAGCATGTCCCCAGTTTCTGGTAAGCTCCTGAAGCATACCCCCAGCCTCTGACCTTTCCCTGAAGCACATCCCTCAGTCTTAGACCTTCTCCTGAAACTGGTTTCCAGTCACTGCCCTTCTCCTGAAGCATGTCCCCAGTTTTTGACTGTCTCCTGTAGTATGCCCCTAATCTCTGACCCTCTCCTGTAGTATCTCCCCAGTCTCCAACAATTTATATAACAGATTTGCAGTCTCTGATCATCCCTTCTGGCAGGCCTGTAGTCTTTTACCAATTCCTGTTGCATAGTTGCAGTCTGATAGCTTTCTGTAGCATTACATTCATTGAATATTATGTTCTGTCCCGTAATGATGTCAGGGGCCATACTTAAGGCTCCCTTTACCATCCAAAGTTGCCAACCACTGGCTTAGACCAATCCCCCACCTGAACTGCAGTCTAGCCAGGGGCCAAAGAATCACTGTGTATACAGCCGGGGGAGCAAAGCTGACACTCAGGCATCAGGGGCTCAATCTCATCTCACATTTTATGCAAAAACAAGGAGGTGAGATTTTCCACTATAGTTCCTGGATCTGCTCCCATCCACCTTGGATTCTGACTGGTCTGGCTTATCATGGGGGCGCTCCCACTCTGGCATGCTACATGGTATAAAATGCAAATCTGCAGGAAGAGAGGGAGCATTCACTGTGCAATCACAGGAAGTGCACAAATCTTAACAATGATGTCCACTAGAGATGCAAGAAACTGCCAGGTGAACTAATGCTGAGATATCAGTTTTGGGTAGAGAGATGATTTAATTTCACATACAGCCTCTCACAAAAGTAAGTACACCCCTCACAATTTTGTAAATATTTTCTTCTATCTTTTCATGTGACAACACTGAAGAAATGACACTTTGCTACAATGTAAAGTAGTGAGTGTACAGCTTGTATAACAGCGTAAATTTGCTGTCCCCTCAAAATAACTCAACACACAGCCATTAATGTCTAAACCGCTGGCAACAAAAGTGAGTACACTCCTAAGTGAAAATGTCCAAATTGGGCCCAATTAGCCATTTTCCCTTCCAGGTGTCATGTGACTTGTTAGTGTTCCAAGGTCTCAGGTGTGAATGGGGAGCAGGTGTGTTAAATTTGGTGTTATCGCTCTCACTCTCTCATACCGGTCACTGGAAGTTGAACATGGCACCTCATGGCAAAGAACTCTGAGGATCTGAAAAAATAATTGTTGCTCTACATAAAGATGGCCTAGGTTATAAGAAGATTGCCAAGACCCTGAAACTGAGCTGCAGCACGGTGGCCAAGACCATACAACAGTTTAACAGGAGAGGTTCCACTCAGAACAGCGCCTCGCCATGGTCGATCAAAGAAGTTGAGTGCCATGCTCAGCGTCATATCCAGAGGTTGTCTTTGGGAAATAGACGTATGAGTGCTGCCAGCATTGCTGCAGAGGTGGAAGGGGTAAGGGGTCAGCCTGTCAGTGCTCAGACCATACGCCGCACACTGCATCCAATTGGTCTGCATGGCTGTCGTCCCAGAAGGAAGCCTCTTCTAAAGAGGATGCACAAGAAAGCCTGCAAACAGCTTGCTGAAGACAAGCAGACTAAGGACATGGATTACTGGAACCATGCCCTGTGGTCTGATGAGACCAAGATAAACTTATTTGGTTCAGATGGTGTCAAGCGTGTGGGGCGGCAACCAGGTGAGAAGTACAAAGACAAGTGTGTCTTGCCTACAGTCAAGCATGGTGGTGGGAGTGTCAAGGTCTGGGGCTGCATGAGTGCTGCCGGCACTGGGGAGCTACAGTTCATTGAGGGAACCATGAATGCCAACATGTACTGTGACATACTGAAGCACAGCATGATCCCCTCCCTTCGGAGACTGGGCCGCAGGGCAGTATTCTAACATAACGACCCCAAACACACCTCCAAGATGACCAATGCCTTGCTAAAGAAGCCGAGGGTAAAGGTGGTGGACTGGCTAAACATGTCTCCAGACCTAAACCCTATTGAGCATCTGTGGGGGCTCCTCAAATGGAAGGTGGAGGAGCGCAAGGTCTCTAACATCCACCAGCTCTGTGATGTTGTCATGGAGGAGGGGAAGAGGACTCCAGTTGCAACCTGTGAAGCTCTAGTGACCTCCATGCCCAAGAGGGTTAAGGCTGTGCTGGAAAATAATGGTGGCCACACAAAATATTGATACTTTGGGCCCAATTTGGACATTTTCACTTAGAAGTGTACTCACTTTGGTTGCCAGCGGTTTAGACATTAATGGCTGTGTGTTGAGCTATTTGAGGGGACAGCACATTTACACTGTTATACAAGCTGTACACTCACTACTTTACATTGTAGCAAAGTGTCATTTCTTCAGTGTTGTCACATGAAAAGACAGAATAAAAGATTTACACAAATGGGAGGGTGTACTTACTTTTGTGAGATACTGTATATAAAGATAGCAACCATTGAAATGATGTACAGAGAGCAGCCAGTTATCGTTCACAGTGATGCATATGGTGAATTGATCAGCAATTCCCAGCAGTACAAAACTGATCACAAAATGTTATACTATTACATGACGTGAACCGGACCCCTCTTACCTCCAGCCCTCCATTACTCCGGCCAGCAACAATCAAGTTGCCCTGGAGCCCCAGACTCCACACCGCGCTGTCAAACTCTTCAGTCCAGCTGGAGACAGGGGAGGAGGTCCCATTACAGAATGAAAGCTCTTCAGCCGAGCTTTTCCTCCTAAAAGAGTTGCAGCTTGCCTCCGATCGGCTTCCAGGGGACCTGCTCCGCCCTGACATCACCTGGCACTGCCCGTACGGAGCAGGCGAGAATACCGGTGGGTACACGGCCATGCTGGAGGCACTTTGCTCCTCGTAGGCTTGCTGAACCAAACGGCTGAAATCGTAACCGCCATTGTCCACCACCTGCTTCACCTGCACAGGCTGCTGACCATTCACCAGCTCCGGCTTCACCTGCACAAGCTGCTGACCATTCACCAGCTCCGGCTTCACCTGCACAGGCTGCTGACCATTCACCGGCTCCGGCTTCACCTGCACAGGCTGCTGACCATTCACTGGCTCCGGCTTCACCTGCTCCGAGAAGTTCGTATCAATGAGGTTGGACAGGTCTGGCTGGTCATAGAAGAGAGGTGGCTGGGAGGGGGTCACGCGACGCTTCAGAAGGTAACCGTTTTCCA
>BLSH010203725.1:249011-261197 GCA_018402905.1 Glandirana rugosa
GTTTTGTCATTTCAATCGGGTTAAAAAAAAGTATTACACTTTCTACTACAATGCGTAAACTTTAAAATGTGACATGTTGGGTATCTATTTACTCGGCGTAACATCATCTTTCACATTATGAAAAAAAATTGGGCTAACTTTACTGTTTTGTTTTTTTTTTAGTTCACGAAACAGTTTTTTTAAAAAAAAAAAAACGCATTCGAAAAATCGCTGCGCAAATACCGCATGACATAAAAAGTTGCAACAACCGCCATTTTATTCCCTAGAATCTTTGCTAAAAACCATATATAATGTTTGGGGGTTCTGAGTAATTTTCTAGCAAAAAAATTATGATTTGTACATGTAGGAGAGGAGTGCCAGAAATGGCCCGGATATGAAGGGGTTAATGAGGGAGAGTTTGTGAAAAAGTGCATGTTGAAAGTTTGTGACATTGTGTGCCCAGAGAAAAAGCAAGCCTTTTCAAATGTGAGCCTGAGCAGAAACACAATAGCTGATCGCACAGGTGATCCTGCCACCAATCTGTATGACCAGCTTTTGGAAAAGGGAAAAGATTTCGTTGCGTTCTCCCTTGCTGTGGATGAGAGCAGCGACGCATCCGATACTGCTCAGCTGTCAGTCTTCATCCGTGGAGTGGACTCAAATATGTGTGTTACGGAGGAGCTATTGGGATTCAAATCAATGCATGGCACAACCACAGGAAAGGAAATCTTTGAGGAGGTTTCCAAATGCGTAACTGAAATAAAGCTGTCGTGGGATGAACGACAGATGGTGCGCCAGCGATGTGCAATAAAACAAGTGGACTGGTGGGCAGGGTCCGGGAGAAGATGCAGGAAGAGAACTGTGCAGGTGAACTGTTTATCACTGCATCATACATCAGGAATCACTGTGTGGCAAAGCCCTAAAGATGGAACATGCTATGACCAAAGTAACACAAGTAGTTAACTTTATAAGAGCCAAAGGTCTGAATCACCGCCAGTTTAAAGCGGAGTTCCACCCTTTCCTTAGGTTTATTAAAAGTCAGCAGCTACAAAAAGTGTAGCTGCTGACCTTTAATAAACCGACACTTACCTGTCTCCCGGTCCAGCGATGGAGCCGCACGGAGCCTCGCTCCTCTCCCCCTCCCCTCCGCGGCGCCGGCATTGCTACTGTGGGCACCCGGCCGCGGCTTCACGGCTGGGCGCACACTGCGCATGCGCGAGCGGCGCTGCGCATTGTGATTGGTCCCGAAGTCTTCTAGGACCTGTCCTGTGTCCCAGAAGACTTCGGGAGGGAGGGGGAAGGAGTCTTTCCACTTCCGATCGCCTAAGGCGACCGGGGCGGAAGTACCCCTAAAAATAGGGTATCCCCACCCCCCCCCCTCCCCAAAAGCTCAGTTTCAGCATCTGGAGCTGGGGAGGAGGACTTAAAGCAGAAGTTCCACTTTTGGGTGGAACTCCGCTTTAAGTCTTTTCTGGAGGAGTGTGGTTCGGAGTATTCAGACGTGCCATGTCACACAGAGGTGAGATGGTTAAGCCGAGGAAAAGTACTGAATAGATGTTTTGAGCTGCATGAGGAAATATGTCAGTTTCTGGAAAGCAAAGGGAAGGACACAGCAGAAAGTTTCTGTGTGAGCTGGCGTTTCTGTGTGCCATCTCGATGCGCTGAACCTGCAGCTCCAGGGGCGGTGGCGCATCATCACAGACATGGACGCTGCAGTGAGGGCTTTTAAAACTAAACTGTGCCTGTGGGAGAATCAGATGCTGCAAGGAAACCTTGGCCATTTTCCCTGCTGCCAAACCATGAAAACGCAGTTCTGTACCAACTTGTTCCCATGCGCACAGTTTGCTGAAAAACTCAGTGTACTCGGCGCTGAGTTTAGCCGGCGATTTGCCGACTTTGATGTCCAGAAATGTAGGTTTGAACTACTCAGTAATCCCTTCGCAGTTAATGTGGAAAACGCACCAACCAACCTCCAAATGGAGCTAATTGAACTCCAGTGTAATGACACGCTGAAGTCAAAGTATGATGCTGTGGGCGCCGCACAGTTTCCACAGTTCATCCCTGGCACAATGCCTCAGCTCCGCACCCAAGCTGCTCAGATGCTCTCCATGTTCGGCAGCACTTATCTATGTGAGCAACTTTTCTCCTCGATGAAGATGACCAAAACATCTCACAGGAGACGTCTGACTGATGAACACCTTCGCTCGATACTGAGGATTTCCTCAGCTCAAAGCCTGAGCCCAGACATTGATGAACTCTCATCCAAGAAGAGATGCCAGGTATCTGGCTTGGGCACATCAGATTAAATCAGTATGCAGCAAACTGAGCAATAATTAACCTTTTCTTTATGCACTTTTTCTTGCCACTCCAAGACATGGGCTTAAATGGTTGATTGATTTTATTATTGTTATTTTATTTTAAAAATTATTATTATTTAAATCTTATTTAATAAATGAATATGCTTGTTCCATATTCAATGTTAAAGCAAATCTTGTTTGGGTCCATGTTAAAAGGTTCATTTGTTCAATGCTGGCCCGCGACTTTGTTCAAGTTTTACATTTTGGCCCACTGTGTATTTGAGTTTGACACCCCTGGCATGAGTGCTCAACCTGTGCCCCTCCAGCTGTTGGGAACTACAAGTCCCATCATGCTTCTGCCTTTGGGAGTCATGCTTGTAACTGTCAGCCCAGTTATGGGACTTGTAGTTCTGCAACCGCTGTAGGGCTGCAGGTTGAGTACCCATGATGTAGGGCAGGGGTGTCAACGTCAATTTCATCAGGGGCCACATCAGCAGTATGTTTGCCCTCAGAGGGTCAGTTGCATCAGGGGTGCCCTACATGCAGGGTTCAGCGGTGCGCCACCTACAGAGTGCAGCGTTCAGGGGTGCGCCACCTACAGAGTGCAGGGTTCAGGGGTGCGCCACGTACAGAGTGCAGGGTTCAGGGGTGCGCCACGTACAGAGTGCAGGGTTAAGGGGTGCGCCACGTACAGAGTGCAGGGTTAAGGGGTGCGCTACGTAGAGTGCAGGGGTGTGCCTGAGTTAAAGCTGCATGAGCTCAGAGTACTACTGCACTAAACGATGCTCACATGTCATTATGTGAGCAGAACAAGGCCCCTGTCCACTGCTGGAGCAAAAAGATGGAGGAGCCATGACCGTACAGGAACCAGGCCTGTCCACCACTGGAGGGGAGATGGGAAGAGCAGTGACAGTACAGGAACCAGGCCCGTCCACTTCTGGAGGAAAATAAGGAGGAGCCGTGACCGCACAGGAACAAGGCCCTGCCCACCCCTGGAGGAAAAGAGGGAGGAGCCGAGACAGTACAGGAACAAGGCCCTGCCCACAGCTGGAGGAAATGACTGTGGACCTGTGACTGAGCAAGATAATGGCCCGCCCACCACTGGAGAAGAGGAAGGTCCCATGAAAGTGGAGTAACAAGGCCAGCCCATTGCTGAAAAAAATGGAGGAGGCCCCCTAACATTGCAGGAACAAGGTCCGGCCCACTGCTGGAAGGGAGCACCCTTCACACAATGCAGGAATGAGGACCTCCACCAACGAAGAAGAGGGAGAACCCATGATGGCATACAGAGAGTAACCGTGACTTGCAGGAACAAGGCCTGCCCATTGCAGGAGGCGATAAAGGAGGTTTCAACTCTTCTGGGAAGGCTGTCCACAAGGTTTAGGAGTGTGTCTATGGGAATGTTTGACCATTCTTCCAGAAGCGAAATTGTGAGGTCGGGCACTGATGTTGGATGAGAAGGCCTGGCTCACAGTCTCCGCTCTAATTCATTCCAAAGGTGATCTATCAGGTTGAGGTCAGGACTCTGTGCAGGCCAGTCAATTTCTTCCACCCCAAACTCGCTCACCCATGTCTTTATGGACCTTGCTTTGTGCACTGGTCCAAATCATTTGGTGGAGGGGGGATTATGGTGGGGGGGGGGGTTGTTTCTCAGGGGTTGGGCTTGGCCCCTTAGATCCAGTGAAGGGAACTCTGAAGGCATCGGCATACCAAGACATTTTGGTCAATTTCATGCTCCCAACTTTGTGGGAACAGTTTGGGGATGGCTCCTTCCTGTTCAAACATGACTGCACACAATGCACAAAGCAAGGTCCATAAAGACATGGATGAGCGAGTTTGGGGTGGAGGAACTTGACTGGCCTGACCTCAACCCGATAGAACACCTCTGGGATGAATTACAGCAGAGACTGCGAGCCAAGCCTTCTTGTCCACATCAGTGTCTGACCTCTGAAAGAATGGTCAAACATTCCCATAGACACTCCTAAACCCAGAAGAGGTGAAGCTGTTATAGCTGTAAAGGGTGGGCCAACTCAATATTGAACCCTACAGACTAAGACTGGGATGCCATTAAACTTCATGTGCGTGTAAAGGCAGGCGTCCCAATACTTTTGACAATAGAATATCTATATTTCAATAAATAAATGTAGCACTTCTCCTCTAAGGGTGGTTGAGAACGACTCCCTAACGAGTGTGGCAGTCTAACATTCACTCTCGGGGCAGAATCTGTGACCTAAAGTGGGGTAAAAATTGGGGCTTTAGGTGAGGGGGTGGAGTGAGGGGCGGAGTTATGATAAGTCTGGAGTTAAAATTCGAATTATTAAAAAAAACACACAAATGACCCCCGCTTCCATCTCTCCCTGGAGCGATTAAACAGCCGGCGTTCCTCACGTTTACTCACTTGGAGTCATATCTGCGCAGCACCAGGGTGATGGTGTAGGACACAATCCGCTTGCGGTTGTACAGACTGACTCCGCTCTGCTTTCCTGGAACCCCAAACAGCAAATCTGTTAAAAAAAAAAAATGATTATTTTATAAATAAGGCTAATTAATAGATGATGAAAGAAAAAAGGAGGAACAACAACAAATATAATTCTTCAAAATTTAAAGTGGACCACAACATCACACAGGGACCATGCAAAGGGCACAGCTGGCAACCAGGGGCCATGCAAAGGGCAGGGCTGGCAACCAGGGGACCATGCAGAGGGCGGGGCTGGCAACCAGGGGACCATGCAGAGGGCGGGGCTGGCAACCAGGGGACCATGCAGAGGGCGGGGCTGGCAACCAGGGACAATGCAAAGGGCAGAACTGGCAACCAGGGGCCATGCACAGGGCGGAGCTGGAAACCAGAGACCACGCAGAGGGCGGAGCTGGAAACCAGGGACCACGCAGAGGGGGGAGCTGGAAACGAGGGACCACGCAGAGGGCGGAGCTGGAAATGAGGGACCACGCAGAGGGCTGAGCTGGAAACCAGGGGCCATGCAGAGGGCTGAGCTGGAAACCAGGGGCCATGCAGAGGGCTGAGCTGGAAACCAGGGGCCATGCAGAGGGCTGAGCTGGAAACCAGGGGCCATGCAGAGGGCGGAGCTGGAAACCAGGGGCCATGCAGAGGGCGGAGCTGGAAACCAGGGGCCATGCAGAGGGCGGAGCTGGAAACCAGGGACCATGCAGAGGGTGGAGCTGGAAACCAGGGACCATGCAGAGGGCGGAGCTGGAAACCAGGGACCATGCAGAGGGCGGTACTGGAAACCAGGGACAATGCAGAGGGTGGAGCTAGAAACCAGGGACCATGAAGGGGGTGGAGCTGGAACCTTGCAGTGCAAGGTGAGAGGGGTTCCCTTACCTCGGAGGGTGGCGGAGGTCTGCAGGGTCTTGGGTTCATGTTGCTGGATGGTCCGGATAAGGTCCGGGTCGTTGTTGAAGAGATCGCGGTTGTTCTGCCAGAAGTTAGCCGGAGACAGGAGGAGGCAGCCATGTTCGGGCAGTTTGTCCCGGAGCTTCCGGAGTCCTGGCAGCAGATCGGTTACCTGCAGACACACGTCCTCCAGGCTCTTCTGACCGGCTCTGCAGAGGGACACATGATATGAGAACCAATGCCTGACCTGAACACTAAGCATCATTGCTTGCAGAGCACCTTAAAAAAAAGGATCCTTTCTCCCAATTTCATCTATTATTGCAAAATATTTGACATTGATGGGTTAGTTTTGGACAGGACAGGGAAAGATTTAAGTCTTATGAGTCTGTTTGCTGCCTGCGCCCGACTAGGGAGAGGAACCTTCTCCAAAGTGAGATGAGATCCCCTCTTACAGCTGTGCTCATAAGTTTACATACCCGGGCTGAATTTATGATTTCTTGGCAGATTTTTCAGAGAATATGAATGAGAACACAAAAACTTTTCTTTCACTCATGGTTGGTGTTTGGCTGAAGCCATTTATTATCAATCAGCTGTGTTTACTCTTTTTATATCATAACGACAACAGAAACTACCCAACTGACCCTGATCAAAAGTTTACATACCCCAGTTCTTAATACCGTGTATTGCCCCCTTTAACATCAATGACAGCTTGAAGTCTTTTGTGGGATTTGTGGATGAGGCTCTTTATCTTCTCAGATGGTAAAGCTGCCCATTCCTCCGTTCCTGGAAATTCTTGGGCTGTTTTGCATGAACTGCAGGTTTGAGATCTCCCCAGAGTGGCTCAATGATATTGAGGTCAGGAGACTGAGATGGCCACTCCAGAACCTTCACTTTATTCTGCTGTAGCCAATGACAGGTCGGCTTGGCATTTTGGATCATTGTCATGTTGGAATGTCCAAGTACGTCCCACGCGCAGGTTCCTGGCTGATGAATGCAAATGTTTCTCCAATATTTTTTGATAACTGCATTCATCTTACCATCAATTTTGACCAAATTCCCTGTGCCTTTGTAGCTCACACACCCCCCTCCGTGTTTCACAGTAGGAATGGTGAACCTTTCATCATAGGCCTTGTTGACTCCTCCAAATGTTGCGTTTATGGTTGTGACCAAAAAGCTCAATGTTGGTCTCATCACTCCAAATGACTTTGTGCCAGAAGGTTTGAGTCTTGTCTCTGTGCTGTTTGGCGTATTGTAAGTGGGATACTTTGTGGCATTTGCGTAGTAATGGCTTTCTTCTGGCGACTCGACCATGCAGCCCATCTTTCTTAAAGTGCCTCCTTATTGTGCATCTTGAAACAGCCAAACCACATGTTTTCAGAGAGCCCTGAAGTTATTTGTGCATTTTTCTTTGTATCCCGAACAATTTTCCTGGCAGTTGTGGCTGAAATTTTGAGTTGGTCTACCTGACCGTGGTTTGGTTTCAACAGAACCCCTCATTTTCCACTTCTTGATTAGAGTTTGAACACTGCTGGTTGGCATTCTCAATTCCTTGGATATCTTTTTATATCCCTTTCCTGTTTTATACAGTTCAACTACCTTTTCCCGCAGATCCTTTGACAATTATTTTGCTTTCCCCATGACTCAGAATCCAGAAAAGACAGTGCAGCACTGGATGAAAGATGCAAGGGTCTGTCAGGAGTCCAGAAACGCATTGACCTTTTATACACACACACCAATTAGAAGCAAACAGATCACAGGTGAGGATGGTTACCTTTAATAGCCATCTAAATCCCTTTGTGTCAACTTGTGTGCATGTTATCAGGCCAAAATCACCAGGGTATGTAAACTTTTGATCAGGGTCATTTGGATAGTTTCTGTTGTCATTATGATATAAAAAGAGTAAACACAGTTGATTGATAATAAATGGCTTCAGCCAAACACCAACCATGAGTGAAAAAAGATTTTGTGTTCTCATTCATATTCTCTGAAAAATGGCCAAGAAATCATAAATTCTGCCAGGGTATGTAAACTTATGAGCACAACTGCATGCTCCTATTGGGAGATTTTCCCTCACCTCCTGCTTTTGGTGACACCTGAAAAAAAAAAAATTGCATTTCCCATAACTTTGTCTCAAGTGGTCACCAAGACAAATATAAAGGATGAATCTACCCAGCGGAGACACAGACACCTGACAGAGGTTCTAATCCTTCACATCTCCACCCAAACGTTCTGGGTTTAGAGATTCTTCTAGGTTTTTACGTAAAATCAAGACTATATAGTGGATAAAGGACACCTCGGGGAGCCAATATTAGATTTTTATTTATGCAATTTATCCAAAGATATTTTTTTTATACCAGCTGGCACTGCGTAAAAAAAAGAATTGCCTCCTTGGAATGAAAAGCCCATCTACAACTATTCTTGAGAATATATTCCCTCCTTCTACCTACCCTGTATACAAAATATCTGCACTTACCTATTTTCAAACTACTCTGGTTTGGTCACGTGATCCCGCAGCGTTGTGTAAGGGAGCGCTCAACAATGGCTGTGAATTCTAGAACCTGTAACATGACACATAGGCTCCCATGGCCCAGCTGTTGTTGGTTCTTCCCCACCACCGTCTGGTGCAGCACACAAGTACAGACACACTACGTGCATACAGTGGTTCCCCCTGGTGGAAGCTGAAGCAAGGACCTCTTCTCTCCGATCGAACCAGCCCTCCCTACTGTACCCTGCAGCCAATCACTGACACAGGACAGTTGGAGCTGCAGGATCATGTGACCAGCCTGGCGCTCCCTCATTTCTTCTGCAGCAGCCACTCACTGACATAGGAAAGCTGGAGCATCACAGGACTGAACCGGAGATGCTCCCTCCTTTCCCCTGCAGTGGCCACTCTCAGACACAGTAGAGCTAGAGCTACTGGATCACATGGCTAGACCGGTGCTCCGTCCTTTCCCCTGCAGCGATTACTCACAGACCGTGCATCCTCCTTTTCACTGCAGCAGCCACTCACAGAGAACGTTCCCACCTTTTCCCTGCAGAGGCCACTCGCAGACAAGAGAGTTGGAGTTGCGGGTTCACATAACCTGACCAGCTCTCCCTCCTTTCCCCTGCGGTAGTCATTCCAGGAGAGCTGGAGGATCACATGATCGAACCAGCCCTCCCTACTTTCCTCAGCAGCAGCCACTCCCTGACGCAGGAAAGCTGGAGCTGCAGAATCACAGGACTGGACCGGCACTGCCTCCTCTCCTTTGCTGCAGACACTCACTGACACAAGAGAGCTGGAGGATCACATGACCGGACCAGCGTTCCTTTCTTTAACTTGCAGCGGCCACTCATACAGAGCTTCCTCCTTTCCCCTGCAGTAGCCACTCAGACACAGGAGAGCTAGAGCTACTGGATCACATGGCTAGACAGGCTCTCCGTCCTTTCCCCTGCAGCGATTACTCACAGACAGTGCATCCTCCTTTTCACTGCAGCAGCCACTCACAGACAACGTTCCCACCTTTCTCCTGCAGCGGACACTCGCAGACAAGAGACTGGAGTTGCGGGTTCACATGACCTGACCAGCTCTCCCTCCTTTCCCCTACAGTAGCCACTCACTGACACAGGAGAGCTGGACGATCATGTGAGCGAACCAGCACTCCCTCCTTTCCTCTGCAGCAGCCACTCCATGACGCAGGAAAGCTGGAGCTGCAGAATCACAGGACTGGACCGGCACTCCCTCCTCTCCCTTGCTGCAGCCACTCGCTGACACAAGAGAGCTGGTGCTGCGGGATCCCATGACTGGACCCAGCACTCCCTCCTTTCCTCTGCAGTAGCCATTAACTGACACAGAAAATCTGGAGCTGCAGAATCACAGGACTGGAGCGGTGCTCCCTCCTCTCCCTTGCTGCAGCCACTCACTGACATAAGAGTGCTGGAGGATCACATGACCGGACCAGCTTTCCTATCTTTAACCTGCAGTGGCCACTCAGACAGCGCTCCCTCCTTTCCTCTGCAGTGGCCACACACAGACACAGGAAAGCTAGAGCTACTGGATCACATGGCCAGACCGGCGCTCCGTCCTTTCCCCTGCAGCGAATTCTCACAGACAGCGCTTCCTCCTTTTCACTGCAGCGCCCACTCACAGACAAAAGAGCTGGAGTTGCGGGTTCACATAACCTGACCAGCGCTCCCTTCCTTTCCCCTGCAGTGGACACTCACAAAAGGAAAGCTGCGGGATCACGTGAAAGGACCTGCGCCCCCTTCGTTCCCCTGCAGCAGCCACTTGCTGGCACAAGAGAGCTGGAGCTTCTGGATCATGTGACCGAACCAACACTCCCTTCCTTAACCTGCAGCGGCAACTCACTGACACAGGAGAGCTAGAGCTGCGGGACCACAGGACTGGACCAGCGCTCCAACTTTTTCCCTGCAGCAGCCGCTCACTGACACAGGAAAGTACGCACACATCTTTTTCTTACAGGTTAGGTAGGATAGATAGTGGGAAGGGTGAGGGGACATTTTTAAGACTAGTTATAGTTCGCTTTCACTTAAAGCTTAATCAATAGCAGCACCTATAATGACCATAACTAAACACTAATACAACATTATTAGTCTCTCACAGCATTAGGTCTACGATTCCTTTTTACTTAAACCCCAGACCTTTGTTGAACCCGTGGATCCCCATCCCTGAGTGTATTCTGAGTGAATTCCTGGACAGGCTATCGGGGAGCTGGAAGTACCTGTCCCTGAGCACATGGTTCCGGATTTCTTCAACTAAGGAGAACACCCGCGACAATGGAGAACGAAACACGTCCACAGCCAGGAAGTTCTTATCCCACGGAGATACCACCCCCTTCACCAAGACTTGCTGGATGTAGGCCACGGGAGGTCCAAGATACTGCAGGGATAGAGTATAGAAACACATTACATAGAACACCGAGTCAGTCACATAGGTCTCTGTACCAGAGGAGCTTACACTCTAGTGTGTCGCCCCCCAGCCCAGACAGTCACATCAGTCTCTGTACCAGGGAAGCTTACACGCTAATGTCCTCTCCCCCACAGTCACAGACTATTATTATTATAAATTTACATAGCTCTGACATATACTGCAGTACTGTACAGAGAATGCTGAGCTAGTCACAGGAGTCTCTGTGGGGGAAGGGACATTAGAGTGTAAGCTTCTCTGGTACAGAGACTGATGTGATTGGTTCAGTGATCTCTTTACAGCACTGTGGTATATGTCAGAGCTACATAAATATATAATAATAATAATAGTGTGCGACTGTCGGGGAAGGGACATTAAAGTGTAAGCTCCTCTGGTACAGTCACACACTATTATACATTTATATAGCTCTGACATATACTGCAGTGCTGTACAGAGATCACTGAGCCAATCACATCAGTCTCTGTACCAGAGGAGCTTACACTCTAATGTCCCCTTCCCCCCCCAGTCAGACACATTTGCAGCACACAAGTACAGACACACTACATGCATACAGCAGTTCCCCTGGTGGAAGCTGTAGCCAGGACCTCTTCTTATGACATATACATAAGTGGCCAGACAGGGCAGAGCAGTTTATTTAGCCCAGGAGTCATGCTGAAAATGCACCCCTCCCGGGGCAGAGGGCAGCCAGGTGCACTGTGGTAGGTGGTCCTATCCACAGCCAGAAACCAATCAGTGTTTTTGGTGTTGCAGCAAAGGACAGACACAACAAGTGCCAATCCCGGCGCGGTTCCATCAGACTCTGCGTAAAGCTTATCATGCGGTTCCAAGGTCAGCAATCAGATCCTTGGAGTGGAGATAGTATCAGACACGTGGACAGATAACAGAAAAGAAAACAGACCAGGCCAAGGTCACTGGCAGGATTTATCTGATCTCTTCCCTCCAGTACAGGACGGTGGCGGGGAAGCAGAGTGGGCAGGAGCCTGGGGTGGGGGGCTGCCTCTTGTGGGCGTTCTGCTGGTTTACTGGAGGGATCTTTGCTTAGTAACACATTTCTTGATTACTTTGATTTGCCTTTTAGTTGCTCCAGGAGTTGCATTGAGCAGCTTCTTTTGTTTCCTTTGATTTACACTGACTTGTATGGGGAAGCAGATCAGACCCAAACAAAAGCCTGTGTACATGAACTCCTTAGGTGTCTGGAAAGGGGGCTGTACCCCTTAGTAACACCAGATCACCCCCCCCTCATATTGCCCAGTCTGGCTTCTGGTCATCACAGAGTCATACACAGTTTACATACAGGACCTGCTGTAATGTCAGCCGGCCCCCCTGTGTCTTGTACTGTCTGTGAACCATCAGGTAATACTTCTGTATGAGAATCCCAGGGGTGAGGCGTGAACATGTTACAGAAAACACGGCTTACCCAATCGGGGCGTTCACTTCGGTCGTTGGGGTTCACTTCAGCTGGAGGAGGGGAGTAATCCTTCACAGGGGTGATGTATTCCACGGGGCCCGTCCCTGGAAGAGGCAGCTTCAACAGGGGGTAACTGGGCAGGAGAAAAATGCAGAAAAAGCGGGGAGGGGGGTAGGGGAAGAGAGAGAGAAAGAGAGAAAAAGAGAGAGGGAGAAAGAGAGAG
>BLSH010203725.1:309504-321245 GCA_018402905.1 Glandirana rugosa
CCTAGTGATACCGTGTCCCTTCCGTCCTTCTTCCCTAGGGATACCTCGTACCTTCAGCTACCCTTCCATGTGCCATTGTATTCCTTTCTTCCTGACTTCCATGCTCCATAGGGATCCCTTCTTCCTGCCTTCCCTGTGCCATAGTGATCCCTTCTTCCTGCCTTCCATATGCCATTGTGCTCCCTTCTTCCTGCCTTCCATGTGCCATAGCGTTCCCTTCTTCCTGCCTTCCATGTGCCACAGTGTTCCCTTCTTCTTGCCTTCCATGTGCCATTGTGCTCCCTTCTTCCTGCCTTCCATGTGCCATAGCGTTCCCTTCTTCCTGCCTTCCATGTGCCACAGTGTTCCCTTCTTCCTGCCTTCCATGTGCCATTGTGCTCCCTTCTTCCTGCCTTCCATGTGCCATAGTGATCCCTTCTTCCTGCCTTCCATGTGCCATAGTTATCCCTTCTTCCTACCTTCCATGTGCCATAGTGATCCCTGCTTCCTGCCTTCCTTGTGCCATAGTGATCCCTGCTTCCTGCCTTCCATGTGCTATAGTGTTCCCTTCTTCCTGCCTTCCACGTGCCATAGTGATCCCTTCTTCCTGCCTTCCACGTGCCATAGTTATCCCTTCTTCCGGCCTTCCATGTGCCATAGTGATCCCTTCTTCCTACCTTCCATGTGCTATAGTGATCCCTTCTTCCTACCTTCCATGTGCCATAGTGATCCCTGCTTCCTGCCTTCCTTGTGCCATAGTGATCCCTGCTTCCTGCCTTCCTTGTGCCATAGTGTTCCCTTCTTCCTACCTTCCATGTGCCACAGCATTCCATTCCTTCTGCCTTCCATGTGCCATAGTCGGCGTTTATTGATTGGTTTGCGTAAAAGTTGCCGCGTTTACAAACTGTGAGAATTAATTTCTGGCGTTTTTACATTTTTTTTTACTAGTAATGGCGGCGATCTGCGATTTTTATCGGGACTGCGATATTGTGGCGGACATGGCGGACATTTTTGACACTTTTTTGGGACCAATGACATTTATACAGCGATCAGAAATTTAAATATCCACCGATTACTGTATAAATGTCATTGGCAGTGAAGGGGTTCACCTGCAGGGGGCGCTCTAGGGGGTAACTGTGTCCCCTAGGCGTGTTCTAACTGTGAGGGGGCGGGGCTGCCAGGGGCACCAGAGATCTAACTGATCCCAGTGACCGGGATCAGCAGATCTCTTAGATGCCCGCCTGTCAGAACGTGTTTCTCCTCTCCTAAGCAATCGCGGCTCGCCGGCGGGCATCACTCCTGCAGAGTGCAGCGGGCAAAATTGATGCTGGTTTGAGGCCAAAGGGGGGGGGGGGGGGGGTCACACCAAATATTGATTTTATTTAGATTCTTCTTCTGTTCCCTCACAATGCATTTTATAAATTGATAAAAAAAACAATAATACTTAAAATACACATTTTTTGAAGCATTCTTACTTTCCAGCACTTCTTCACACCTGCCTAAAACTTTTGCACAGCCCCGTATTTCCCAGGCTTTTGTCTCGATCGGGGAGATTCCACCTTTCCGGTGGCCAATTCTACTTAGGGGTGTTGGGACTTCCTGGGCTATGCAGTGGCTTCAGTAGCTAAGATTAGAAAAGCTGCTACCTGGGCTTCCTTTACTCAGGGCTCATCAAATCCCAGGTGCCCGGTCGCCATGGTGACAAGAAATTGCGCCCTGGCGCGTGCGCTGTAGGGGTGCCACCTTTTCTTCAAGTCGAACCCGAACACTTTAGCGGTGCACGGCAATTTGTTTTTATAGTATAAACTATACATATATTGTATTATACTGTAGAGGGTTCCTGCAAACTGCAAAACACACTAAAAAATGCATAGGTGTGAACCGAGCTTTACCACCTAATAATCGGTCCCCCTGATTATCAGTGCCCATCAGTGCAGCATATCAGTGCCCATCGGTGCAGAATATCAGTGCCCATCAGTGCAGCAAATTAGTGTCCATCAGTGTAGCATATCAGTGCTCATCAGTGGCCCATATCAGTGTCCATGAGTGCAACATATCAGTGCTCATCAGTGGCCCATATCAGTGTCCATCAGTGCAACATACCAGTGCTCATCAGTGCAACATATCAGTGCCCATCAGTGCAGCGTATCAGTGCTCATCAGTGGCCCATATAAGTGTCCATCAGTGCAACATACCAGTGCTCATCAGTGCAACATATCAG
Organism: Glandirana rugosa; assembly: GCA_018402905.1. Lineage (NCBI taxonomy): Eukaryota > Metazoa > Chordata > Amphibia > Anura > Ranidae > Glandirana > Glandirana rugosa. Next base: position 311,705 of record BLSH010203725.1, read on the forward strand.
TGCCCATCAGTGCAGCGTATCAGTGCTCATCAGTGCAGCATATCAGTGTCCATCAGTGCAGCATGTCAGTGCTCATCAGTGTAGTATATCAGTGTCCATCAGTGCAGCATATCAGTGTTCATCAGTGCAGCATATCAGTGTCCATCAGTGCAGCATATCAGTGCCCATCAGTGCAGCATATCAGTGTCCATCAGTGCAGCATGTCAGTGCTCATCAGTGTAGTATATCAGTGTCCATCAGTGCAGCATATCAGTGTTCATCAGTGCAGCATATCAGTGTCCATCAGTGCAGCATATCAGTGCCCATCAGTGCAGCATATCAGTGTCCATCAGTGCAGCATGTCAGTGCTCATCAGTGTAGTATATCAGTGTCCATCAGTGCAGCATATCAGTGTTCATCAGTGCAGCATATCAGTGTCCATCAGTGCAGCATATCAGTGCAGCATATTAGTGTCCATCAGTGCAGAATATCAGTGCCCATCATTGCAGCATATCAGTACCCATCAGTGCAGCTTATCAGTGCCCATCAGTGCAGCTTATCAGTGCCCATCAGTGTTGCCTATTAGTGCCCATCATTGCCATCCATCAGTGCCACCTATGAGTACTGCATATCAGTACAGCCTCATCAGTGCCCATCAGTGCCTCCTCATCAGTACCCATCAGTGCCCCCTCATCAGCACCCATCAGTGCCTCCTCATCAGTGCCCATCCGTGCAGCCTCATCAGTGCCTCCTCATCAGTGCCTCCTCATCAGTACCCATCAGTGCCTCCTCATCAGCTCCCATCAGTGCCTCCTCATCAGTGCCCATCTGTGCAGCCTCATCAGTGCCTCCTCATCAGTACCCATCAGTGCCTCCTCATCAGCACCCATCAGTGCTTCCTCATCAGTGCCCATCCGTGCAGCCTCATCAGTGCCTCCTCATCAGTGCCCATCAGTGCAACATATCAGTGTCTATCCGTGTAGCTTATCAGTGCCCATCATTGCAGCATATCAGTGCCCATCAGTGTTGCCTATCAGTGCTCATTACCATCCAACAGTGTCACCTATCAGTGCCACATATCAGTGCAGCCTCATCAGTGCCCATCAGTGCTGCCTCAGCAGTACAGTATATCAGTGTCCATTGATGCAGCCTCATCATTGCCCATCAGTGCAGCTTATCGGTGTCCATCAGTGTTGCCTATCAGTGCCAATCATTGCCGCCCATCAGTGCCACCTATCAGTGCCCATTGGTGCAGAATATCAGTGCCCATCAGTGCAGAATATCAGTGTCCATCAGTGCAGCATATCAGTGTTCATCAGTGGAGCATATACATGTCCATCAGTGCAGCATATCAGTGTCCATCAGTGTAGCATATCAGTGCCCATCAGTGCAGAATATTAGTGCCCATCAGTGTAGAATATCAGTGCAGCATATCTGTGTTCATCATTGCAGCATATCAGTGCTCATCAGTGCAGCTTATCAGTGCCCATAAGTGCAGCTTATCAGTGCCCATCACTGCTGCCCATCACTGCCGCCCATCAGTGCCGCATATCAGTGCAGCCTCATCAGTGCCCATCAGTGCCTCCTCATCAGTACCCATCAGTGCCTCCTCATCAGTGCCCGCCAGTGTAGCATATCAGTGCCCATCATTGCAGCATGTCAGTGCCCATCAGTGCAGCTTAAGAGTGCCCATCAGTGCAGCTTATCAGTGACCATCAGTGTTGCCTGTCAGTGCTCATCATTACCATCCATCAGTGCCACCTACCAGTGCCGCATATCAGTGCAGCCTCATCAGTGCTGCCTCAGCAGTACAGTATATCAGTGTCCATTGATGCAGCCTCATCCTTGCCCATCAGTGCAGCTTATCAGTGTCCATCAGTGTTGCCTATCAGTGCCAATTATTGCCACCATCAGTGCCACCTATCAGTGCCCATCGGTGCAGAATATCAGTGCCCATCAGTGCGGCATATTAATGTCCATCAGTGTAGCATATCAGTGTCCATCAGTGCAGCATATCAGTGCTCATCAGTGGCCCATATCAGTGTCCATGAGTGCAACATATCAGTGCTCATCAGTGCAGCATATCAGTGCCCATTAGTGCAGCATATCAGTGCCCATCAGTGCAGCATATCAGTGCCCATCGGTGCAGCATATCAGTGCCCATCGGTGCAGAATATCAGTGCCCATCAGTGCAGCATATTAGTGTCCATCAGTGTAGCATATCAGTGTCCATCAGTGCAGCATATCAGTGCTCATCAGTGGCCCATATCAGTGTCCATGAGTGCAACATATCAGTGCTCATCAGTGCAGCATATCAGTGCCCATTAGTGCAGCATATCAGTGCCCATCAGTGCAGCATATCAGTGCTCATCAGTGCAGCATATCAGTGCCCATCAGTGTAGCATATCAGTGCTCATCAGTGCAGCATATCAGTGTCCATCAGTGCAACATATCAGTGCTCATCAGTGTCCCATATCAGTGTCCATGAGTGCAGCATATCAGTGCTCATCAGTGGCCCATATATCAGTGTCCATGAGTGCAGCATATCAGTGCTCATCAGTGGCCCATATCAGTGTCCATGAGTGCAACATATCAGTGCTCATCAGTGGCCCATATCAGTGTCCATGAGTGCAACATATCAGTGCTCATCAGTGCCCCATATCAGTGTCCATTAGTGCAGCATATCAGTGCTCATCAGTGCAGCATATCAGTGCTCATCAGTGCAGCATATAAGTTCCCATCAGTTCAGCTTATCAGTGCCCATCACTGTTGCCTACCAGTGCCCATCATTGCCGTCCATCAGTGCCACCTATCAGTGCCGCATATCAGTGCAGCCTCATCAGTGCCTCCTCATCAGCACCCATCAGTACCTCCTGATCAGTGCAGCCTCATCAGTGCCCATCAGTGCCTCCTTATCAGTGCCCATCAGTGAAAGAGAAAAATTACCTGTTTATAAAATTTTATAACAGAAACAAGACGTCATGCGTCCTTTGTGATGCCGCTGGCAACAATATTACCCCAAAATGTGTTCTGTCACTTTCCATTAATACAGAGATGTGCCATGCCTGATGAAGGGGTCCTGTGCGGCTCTGAAATGTTAGCTATACTCTGTCTGTGATTGGATCTTTCTTCAATGAAAAACGTTTGGACCTAACTGAAGATCCGTGGCGTCCGCTTTCGGGACTGAGAGACTTAATGCCAACAGTCTGTATTGCGATGTTTTCAACCCGCATGACCTGCTGTGAGTGCCTTGTTTTCTTTTCTGTTTTCTGTTTGTATTGTTTTGTATTTGTTTTTTTGAAAAATCAAAAAATAAACACCTTTTTAAAAAAAAGAAAGAAGAAGATCCGTGGTGTGCTGGCGATTATTTACACAATGACCGGCCGTGTTTGTATTGTCAAACTTGCGCTTACGTGACACAATGTCATTTACTGTAATTGTTATAAACTCTACTTTTAAATAAAGAACGTAGTAAAAAAAAAAAAAAAGCACTAAGCACAAATGATAAATAAATTCAATATAGCAGATCATTCAATGGGCTCAGCGCAGGCAGATCTGCAATAATAAGAACAACCACTAGATGGCAGCCTGACACATGAATGATAATACAGTATACAGTATATGCCAAGATCCCCAGATACACTGATAGGGAACTTGCATATGGTGCTGATGTATGAATGATGATGAACGATGAATGATGATGAATGATGAATGATATTCCTGGCACAAAAAAAAAGGATGGATTGTATAGCACTATAGCGTATATTTGTGCGTATGTATATGCATGTGTACAAATTCTTGCTGGCCGGGCCATTTTCTGACATTTTTGTTTCGATTTCTTTATATTTTCTCTGAATACTTTTTGCTAAACAATTACTTAGAACCCCCAAATATTATATATTTTTTTGCAGAAACCCTAGAGAATAAAATTGAAATTTGTTATGTCACACAGTTTTCACGCAGCGGTTTTTCAAATGCAATTTTTTTTTTTGGGAAAAAATACACTTTAACCACTTGCCGACCACCAACTGGCATCTGACGGCGACAAAGAGGTTGGATATCGCAAACCGCCGATGACGGCGGCTGCGAGATCCCGCACTGTGAGCGCGCGTCACCGGAGGCGCGCTCGCGCACTCACTGTGTTCCGGGGGGGGGGGGCCAGGGAGCGGGTAGGACGGACTCGATCACCACTGGCTACCCGCGATGGCCCCCCCGCAGTGAGAGAACAGGGGTCAGTGCATGTAAAGACGGATCTCCGTTCTGACAGAGGGGGAAGGGCTGTGATCACTCCCCTCCCCCTGCCAGCCCAGCCCACATACAGTTAGAACACACTGAGGGAACACATTTAACCATTAGAGCGCCCCTGCAGGTTAACCCCCTCACTGCCAATGGCATTTACACAGTAATCAGTGCATTTTCATAACACTGATCGCTGTATAAATGCCAATGGTCCCAAAAAAGTGTCAAAATGGTTCGATATGTCCACCGCAATATCGCAGTACCGCTAAAAATCGCAGATAGCCGCCATTACTAGTGAAAAATAATAAAAAAAAACCCCCAGAAATGAATTCTCCTCATCCGTAAATGCAGCAACTTTTGCACAAACCAATCAATCAATAAGCACCAATTGCGATTTTTTTAAAACAAAAATATGAGAATATAAATCGGCCAAAACCGATGAAAAAAAAATGTTTTTTTATATTTTTTTTTTGGATTTGTATTTTAGCAAAAAGTAAGAAATTTGGGTTTTTTTTGCAAAATTGTCGCTCTTCTTTTGTTTATAGCGGCGATCAGAAATGACGCAGAGGGGATCAAATACCACCAAAAGAAAGCTCTATTTGTGGGGAAACAAGGATACAAATTTTGTTTGGATACAACGTCGCACGACTGCGCAATTGTCAGTTAAACCGGCGCAGTGCCGAATCGCAAAAAGCACTCTGGTCTTAAAGTGTGAAATCCTTCCAGGGCTGAAGTGGTTAATTAATTTAAAATATATATATAATATGTACCCCAATTTTTTGCATAACATGAAAGATGATGTTACGCTGAGTAAATAGATACCAAACATGTCATGGTTTAAAATTGCGTACGCACGTGGAATGGCACCAAACTACGTTACTTAAACGGTTCCCGACCGTGCTGCATACATTTACTGCTGCAATAAGGCAGTGTCCCACCAAGCGTCGTACGGCGGTCCGATTCGCTAGAGGACCGTTCAATCTACAGGAATAGACCAATGATTTTTGGTCTATACCTGCTGATCGGTCCCGGTGAACGGGATGCCTCCCCATGTCTGTGGAATGTAAACACAGACAGGCGAAGTGATGTCTCTCTCCCTCTCGCTTTCCTTTTCTGATCGAGAGAGGAGAGAGGACATCAGAAAAGTGAGTCCCCCCTACACTGCCTCAGCCCCAGGGCGGACACTGTTGTTGGCACTCCCCTTACTCTTTTTAAGCCTAGCTACCCCATTGAGCTGACATGTAAGTAGCTTACTTCTTTTTCCATGACCCACTTTTTTTCAATCCCATTAGGATTAGATTAAAGTATTATCTTATTCATATTTACAGCTACAGACTAATATAGCGTTGTACTCCTGATGAGTGGCTGTTACGCCACGAAACGCGTAGAGTGTTCATCAATGCTTATATCAACTGATCTATATATCATCTCATCATGTATCCACTCATGTATTTGTTTTTATCCTGTACATGTAAATTCATGAATTTTTTAAATTTTATTATTATGTGCTATGCTGGCCCTGCGTTACGGCTTATGATGGCTTATGATGGCCGGATTGGTGTATTTCAACATGACCATGTAACCTTCATTCACTATGTTAATAAATGTATACAATTTTATATGTTTTTGTACTTTTCTTTTATGTGGCATACCTCATTTAAAGTCCCATGACCAAATTCTCTTGTTTTCCATAGGCACACTTTTAACCCTTCGATCGCCCCCTGATCGCCCCCCCCCCAGTTAACCCCTTCACTCCTGTCACCCCCTGTCACTGTGTTCACTGAGTGCAGCGATCAGATCGTTCACTGATACTTGCGACACTAATCAGTGTTAGGGTAGGTAGTATTAGGCCTAGATACCCCCCCAATAAAGCCCCCTGTCAACTGTGATCACTGTATAAGTGTCACGGGTGACGCTAGCCAGATAGTTAGTTTTATTTCCCCGCTATATATATATATATATATATACACACACCTTTTATAGGTTTTAACCCCTAATTGCCCGGCGGTGACCCCAGTTAGATTTTCACGTGCGTTAGGGTCAGCGTGAATACTAGACAGGGCCAGTTAGTCAGGTACTCTGACACACACATTAGATAGGTGTTAGATACTATTGCAGTATCTGATCAGATCAATATCTGATCTGATCAGATCAATATTAACGTCCCCACTAGATTAGTGTTCTAAAAAACGCGGCGTTAGTGGAATCAGCCCAGATAACTGCTAGCACCTGCATTTAGCCTCTCCGCCCAGCCCTCCCAAGTGCAGGATCAATAGATCGCTGACACTTACCAATCACATCACACATATATGTAGTGTTCGCAGAGATCACGCCCAATCCCTGCGAAATCTGACAGTGATTTTGGTAGCGATTGGAGCAGGCTCTGACAACCAGGTGCGCTCTTTTTGTTTTATGTTTTATGAGGGCAAAGATAGTCACGTGGAGCCGGAAGGATGCCCAGACTACATAGGGAGTGCTGGCAAGATTGTGTGGAGCTTGGTGTCACCCTTATTCGGAAAGGGGTACCATTTGTACGTGGGCAATTATTACACAAGCGTGCCACTTTTTAGTCACTTGTTTGATTACCAAATTGGCACAGTGCAACCTAATCGCCGGGGCTTCCTCCAATGACTGGTAGAATCCCGACTTAGTCGGGGGGTGGGGGGAGAGAGAGCCTGCTTGAGAAGTAGTAATTTGCTTGCGGTGAAGTGGAGGGATACAAAGGATGTTTTTCGTTCCTTCCTCCATTCACGCAGACACGGCTGTCCGAATTACAATGGTGACCGGTGGAGAAACCCCTCTGTGTCCACGAGTATAACCAAAATATGGGAGGGGTGGACCTCAACGACCAGTTATTGGCGCCGTACCTAATTGCCTGTAAGACCAGATGCTAGTACAAGAAGTGTCTGTATATTTATTCCAATTGGCTATGCTGAACGCTTTTGTGCTATACAAAGCGCCAGGACGGACTGGACCTCTCCTTCAATTCCAGGAAGAGGTCATCAGAGCCCTTCTGTATCCAGATGGTTCTGCACCCCATGTTCCCAATCCAAATGCAGTGAGCCGGCTGCATGGACGGCATTTTCTACATGCCATCCCTGGTACCCCTACCAACCAAGCCCCCCAAAAAAGCTATAAAAAACAAAAAAATATTAAATAATAAAAGTCAAAACAATTGTACGTTTCTTGTTTTTCTATTTCTATTTTCTCTCTATTGTTTTTTATTCATACTTGTAATGTTTTGTTACAGTTTATCATTTTTTTTTTGCAGGTATGTAATGTTTTTATAATGTTTTCCTGTAAAGTTTAATTATTTTTTTTCTTCTTAGCAGGAATGTTATTTTTTTATATGTTACTGTGTTTTATTAACGTACGTTTATTTGTTTTTCAGGTACACCAGCTGCAACACTGATTTATTTAAGGTGACAGCAACAGCGTTTGCTCCCACCATATATAAAGCAGTGACTCCAGCGATGTAGGAGGTGATTTCACCACCACAGTTAAAAAATGTGCATATATACTGGAGCATAGGGGCAGGGGTGGAAATTGGGGCGGATTGCCCCTATGCTCCGGTATATATTTTTTAAAAGGGGCTATGCCCACCATTAGAAGTGGGTGGATGAAGGGCGGTTTTCTAATGGTGGGCATACCCATCGATTGATTCTTTTTTTTCATTTAACCTACAGGCTGCATGAAAAAAAAGAACATTACAACATATACCCAACAAGGACCAGCGACACATTAGTATGTTGCTGGTCTTAGAGTGGTTATACTCGAATGATGCCTGCAGGTATAGGTATCATCTAGGTGTTGTTCTTTTCAGCCGGCAGTCGGCTTTCATGTAAAAGCAATCCTAGAGGCTGATTAGCTGCTAGACTGCTTTTACAAGCAGTGAGAGGGAACGCCCCCCCGCCGTCTTCCATGGTTTTCTTGGGCTCTCCTGTCCCACCAGGGAACCCAAGAATGCAGCCGGTGGTTCCGACAGCTGACAATAGAGCTGATCGAAGACCAGAATGGCTCCAATCATCTCTATGGCCCAAGATACTGGAGGTTACAAGCATTTCATGACTTCAGTTTCGTCGGATATAAACCGCGCCATTGGGAAATTGGGGAAGCCTCTTATCACACCTATTTTGGTGTGGTCAGATGCTTTAAGGACTGAGGAGAAATCTAGAGTCTAATAGATCCCACATTTAAAAAAAAAATATGCGACACTATCTATTTTTATCATAGAGGATATTTAAATTTCCTGCGATAACAATAAAAATGATAGGAAAAAAAAGATGAAAGGGACAGTGTAAAGATAAAATAAAAAGCAAAATAAATTAAAAAACAAAATGCATCTCTGTCCCCCCGTGCGTGCCCGCAAAGGTGAACGCTGTCGTCGGTCTTGTGTCGTATGTAAACAGGAATTGCACCATGCATGTGAGGTATCATCACGAACATAAGATCGAGGGCAGTAATTCTAGCAGTAAACCTCCCCTGCAGATCTAAAGTGGTAACCTGTAAAGGCTTTTAAAGATGTATATAGTTTGTCGCCGCTGCGCCGGTATGCGTTATTTTTAAAGCATGTCATGTTTGGTGTCTATGTACTTGGCATGAGATCATCTTTTATATTTCACCAAATAATTGGGCAATATAGTGTGTTTTTGTGCAATAAAATTCAAAAAAGTGCTTTTTTTCCACAAAAATTGTGTTTGAAAAATACTTTGTGAAAAGAAAATTTGCAACACCTACCATTTTAATCTGTAGGGCCTCTGCTTTAAAAAATATATATATAATGTTTGGGGGTTCAAAGTAATTTTCTAGCAAAAAAAAAAAAAAATTTTCACGTAAACAAAAAGTGTCAGAAAAGACTTGGTGGGTGATGTGTGGCATAGGCTTCTAATGTTGGGCATAAAATGCCAGGACAGTTCAAACCAGGCATGGAGACAGGCTGGACTGAAGTGACAGGATGAAGACAGGCTGGACTGGAGTAGTAGGCATGGAGACAGACTGGACTGGAGTGGCAGGATGGAGACAGGCTGGACTGGAGTGGCAGGATGGAGACAGGCTGGACTGGAGTGGCAGGATGGAGATAGGCTGGACTGGAGTGGCAGGATGGAGACAGGCTGGACTGGAGTGGCAGGCATGGAGACAGGCTGGACTGGAGTGGCAGGCATGGAGACAGGCTGGACTGGAGTGGCAGGCATGGAGACAGGCTGGACTGGAGTGGCAGGATGGAGACAGGCTGGACTGGAGTGGCAGGATGGAGACAGGCTGGACTGGAGCGGCAGGATGGAGACAGGCTGGACTGGAGCGGCAGGATGGAGACCTGTCTCTT
>BLSH010203843.1:52865-63350 GCA_018402905.1 Glandirana rugosa
TTGCGCTAAATAAACTCTACGGTAAATAAAGTTACCGTGGATTTTGCCGCCACGACAAGACAACTCTATTTAGTGCGACGTTAGCAGCGGTGGGTGTAGTGCACTTCGAACAGCAGGTTTTTTTTCAAGTCCCCCATGAAAACCCGTTACACGAAGTACGCTAACGTTGCGCTAAATAAACTCTACGGTAAATAAAGTTACTGTGGCTTTTAGCACCACGCCCAAGACAGTACTATTTAACGTGACGGCAGCAGCGGTGGACGTGGCGCACTTCGAAAATGTGAGTGACAAATCGCAGAACGCACATTTGAGATGCCATTCATTTGAATGCCACCTAAAATCGCGGTGTGGTTCTGCCAAGACAAATCGCGATGCAATCGCAGCAACCCGCATTGCATGAAGCTTATCGCCCAAAAGCTTCACGCGGTGCAGGTGGCGACGACGGCAGTGCAATTTATCATGACAGAACCCGCACCACGATTTTCGGTGTCATTGAAATAAATGGCATCTCAAATAAATCGCGTTGCAATCGCATGAAGCACATTGCCCAAAAGTACCCCCTGAACTTTTTTTTGGACGACAAGCTTCACGTGATGTGGGTGGCGACGATTGCAGCGTGATTTATCTCAACAGAACAGCACCGCCGTTTTAGGTGCCATTGAAATAAATGGCATCTCAAATAAATCGCGTTGCAATCTCATGAAGCACAATGCCCAAAAGTAGCCCCTGAACTTTTTTTGGATGGCAAGCTTCACGCAGTGTGGGTTAGCGTCGATTGCAGCGTGATTTATCGCGGCAGAACCCCCACTACGATTTTAGGTGCCAATCAAATAAATGGCACCTCAAGTAAGTCACGTTGCAATTGCATGAAGCATATCGCCCAAAAGTAGCGCCTGAACTTTCTTAGAGCGAGAAGGTACACGCGATGTGGGTTGCCGCGATTGCAGTGTGATTTATCGTGGCAGAACCACACCACGATTTTAGGTGCCATTCAAACGAATGGCATTTCAAATGTGTGTTCTGCTATTTGTCATTCACACCTCTGTGCTTGGAAATCGCGGGCAGAATCGCAGCAAATCTGCCCCTCGTTGTGTGAATGCAGTCTGAATGTGTTCACGCTGGGGCTGTGCGCATCCAGTGAGGTGAAAAAAATCCTGCTTGCAGCATCTTTTGGGGAGCTAAAAAAAAGCTGAACCAAAAACGCACCTTCCCATTGAAGGCAATGGAAAAAGTGGTAAAAACATGGCAAAATCACGTTTTTGGTGCATTTTTTGAGTCCCATGTCCTTTAAAACCAGCACAGCAGGGGGCGCATGCGCGATGCGGAGCTGAGCAGCCGCGCCTGATCGGAGCTCCGCCGGACTGATCCCGCTCTAATCACCCTGCGGGCGTGCAGAATATCATCTCAGGCCGAATCTCACAGCGATTGTGGGGGACAGCCTGTGCATGCCTGCGGGCAAGAAGAAAACCCCAAAGAAACAGCCACAGCCACGCAATTTGACTCAGTATCTGCTCCGCTCTGCACTGAAGAACAGCATGGCTCAAAATGGTGGCAAGGCCCAGGCCTCTTCCGGATCTCCAGGACCCCAGATGTTGCCTACAAGTAACAGTGAGTACTCCCCACATCTCACTAAAGAGGACTTAGATGCCAGCCTCACACTAATGTATGAGAAGTTAGCTGACAAATTCCAGACTGAGATATCAAAGGCAACCACAGCTCTCACACATGAAATATCAGCCCTGGGTAGCAGAACAGATGTGCTAGAGACAAAGCATGACGAACTCACACTAGCACATAATGATCTCAGAAGAGAATATGAGGCCCTCTCAGATAACTTTGCATTTATGCAAACGCAGTTAGAAGACCTGGAGAATAGAAACAGACGTCAGAATTTACGTATCCGCGGTGTGCCAGAGACCACTACTGACTTGATGCCAGCCGCCCTAAAAATTTTTCAAAAATTGCTCCCGGATAAAAACATCAACGACTTCAAATGCGACAGAATCCACAGGGCCCTCAGACCAAAACCCCCTTCTGATAAACCTCCCAGGGATATAGTAATGTGCATGAAGGATTTCCTTGTCAAAGAGGATATCATGAGAGCATCCAGAAACACTTCCAACATTGAATTAGATGGCGCCAAAATACAGATCTTCCCTGACATATCACAGGCGACCCTAGAAAGAAGGCGCAAAATGAAGGAAGTCACTTCAGTCCTGCAGAGTGCCAGAATAAGATACAGATGGGGATTCCCCTTCAAACTTACAGTACCACATAATGGAACAACTTATACAGTCTTTAACTTAGAAGAAGGAAAGAATTTACTCGTTAAATTGGGCCTCCTTGATCAAATCCACCCTCAGGCCCCCTCAACTACACCTAGACCTTCTCCTATATGGAATACTCCAGCAGCCAGAGGAGTTCAGAGGAGATGGCGACAACCTTTCAGGGATTCAGAAGCTTAATGCTATGGTTCATCCCTTGCTTCCCACATAGATATTTCTATAACATTCATTGAAGTCTCATTTCCACTCTGATTTCCCATCAAATCCAAGATATAGCGCCTCAATAAAATGGAGCACCTCAGAGATGTTATTTCTCTTTATGTTTTTCAGTTGTTCCAACTTTGGACACTAGATGCCGCCTTGGCTACTTTCTCAACCACAGCTGCACTGCCCTTGACTCTACTCCACAGTGTTCTCCTCAAAATGCTTCATTCTCACAAAGGGCTAATACAATATGTTTTATGTTTGGATACTTGGCTCCTCAATAAACCTAAGTTCAATTGTATAGCCCATTCCACTAAAACAGAGCCTTTCTTCCCTTTTACGCATGAGACTTCCACTTAGACTAAGGGTCTGAATACAGGAGACTTTTTCTTTTTCTGTTTTCCTTTTTTCTTGATTTTTTTCTTACTTACTCCAACGGTCATGCATTATTTTGGACACTAGATGTCGCTATTTCTTTATTTTTCATTATTCCTGGATCTCTGTAATCCACACAGGTCTATGTAAATACTTTTCCATTTATGACCAAGTATTAAGCCTATTTTATTATAGGTTTCAATAGATGCCCTACCAAATAATACATCTCACTGGATACGTCTCTCTAATCCTGAAAAACTGCCTTATACTTACAACTACCTCATCCCTATGAGTTCAAAAGTGACTATACAAGGCTTGAGAGTTTGATTACCTGTTATTTTTGCATACTGTGTTTAGAAAAGTACCCGCACCTAATGTCCCTTTTTTTTTTCTCTAGTTTTCTTTTTTCTACATTCTGTCTCTGTTATCACATATATTTGTATGAATAAGAGCGGTTCTACCTGCGCATGATTGTTTCCCCCACTCGACCCGGTCTCCCACTCTTGCCGGCGATGTCCATCGCGGGCAAGGTTTGCCTATTGACGGGCATGTTGGTGTGCAGTGGCAGTCCGGGCCGATTCGTGGACGTTTGTCCACAGTTAGCAGACATTTTTTGGCCCGTCCTACCTTTTTCAGGGACGGACCCCTGGTTTACTTGTTTTGTTCCTTTTCTCAGTTATATGTTTTGTTTTTCATTGTTATATGGAAGGTTTATCTGGGTTTTCCTCATCCATACACTATACTACTCTTTTTGCAGGATCAACAGAAAACCAAAGTCACATTATATGGTACAATTTGTTTTCTATCATGTATACGGTCTTTTTAAAGACATTCAGCACCTACTTAAACCAATTATTCTACCTCCCTTTTTACCCCTCAGGAAATCACACAAAGAATACTCTCCTCTAACTAGATTACACATCTCCACAAAGATGCGCTCACTCGCACTATACACTCTCCTACATAGCAACTCACAAACCAAAAATGACTCTAAAAGTCATCTCACATAATGTACAAGGTTTTAACTCTCCTCATAAAAGAAAAAAAGCTTTCCACCACTACAAAAGATTAGGCGCTGATATCATTATGATTCAGGAAACCCACTTCTCAACTGACAAACATCCCCAGTATTTCGACAAATCCTACCAACAACATTATTTACCTCTTACACGAACAAAACCAGAGGGGTTGCAGTGTTTATCCGCAATTCAATAATATTTGATATCCAAAATATATATAGAGACCCCAATAGCAGATATATAATCCTAAAAGGAAGCATAAACAGAAAAGCAATCACTATTGCTTCCATTTACGCCCCAAACGAATCTCATGCAACCTTTTTCAAAGAATTTTTTGACAAATTAAGTAAATTCTCTTCCACTCACCTGATAATAGGAGGAGATTTTAACCTTTCCTCCAACCCTATCCTAGATAGAAGTTCCCATACACCCTCATCTAAAGCATTCCCGAAATCCTTATCAAGATCAATAAATGATTTTCAATTAATCGATTCATGGAGAGCCCATAATATTGGTAGTAAGGCCTTTACATTTTATTCACATCCCCACAAAAGTTACGCTAGATTGGACTATATTTTCACCTCTCCCATTTTATTGGCAAACTCCCCCAAAGCTGAGATACACCCCTGCCCATGGTCAGACCACCTCATTGTATCTTTTGATACATCCAATATAGGCCTAGAACATACAATATATAACTGGCGCCTAAACGACTCCTTACTTTCCAACCCCACCATTAGAGATCAAATAGATAACCACATCAAAGATTATTTTGTCACGAACAACACAGAGGATGTTTCCCCACAATCGATCTGGGTCGCCCATAAAGCAGTGATCAGAGGTCACTGCATAAAAATTGCTTCAAATATCAAAAAAACAAGGACTAAAAATATTAAGGAACTCACCTTTGACCTCCAAACCCTATACAATAAACTTGGACACTCAACAGATCCATATATAACCTCACAAATCCAAGAAAAAAGAAAAGAACTAGACTCCCTACTATCCCTAGACACGGAAAAAACTCTTAGATTTTCTAAATCTAAATTCCTACTTCAAAGTAACTCCATGTCCACAATGTTCGCCAGAAAACTTAACCAACACAGTAAACCCACTCACCTCTATAAACTGAAAGACTCAAAAAACAGGCTAACTTCCCACCCACAGGATGTCATGGAGATTTTCACAAAATTTTACAAAGACCTCCTCTCACCCCCAACCTCTCAACCAAACTCAGAAGCTCTAAGTTGGCTTGATAAAATCCAAATCCCATCCCTCTCATCAACACAAATAGAATCTCTTAGTAACCCCATTACAGAAGATGAAATTAACATTATCATTAAAGGTTTAAAGACTTCCACAGCACCTGGCCCAGATGGATATTCTACATCCTATTATAAAAAATTTTCACATTTACTCACCCCCTGGCTTACTAATCTCTTTAACCAAATCATGCAAGGTTGTCAGTTCCCAAAAGAAATGTTGATGGCAAATATGTCCCTTATCCCAAAACCCGACAAGGACCATACTCAACCCCAAAACTATAGACCGATATCGGTACTGAACAACGACATAAAGATTTTTGGAAAACTCTTAGCCAACAGATTAGCATCTGTTATTACCTCGGTAGTAAACCCTGACCAAACGGGCTTCATTCCAAATAGACAGTTAACAGACAACATCAGATTAGTATCCAATATCATTCAAGATGCCAACCTAAAACACAATTCCACTTACCTCCTTAGCCTCGATATTCATAAAGCATTCGATAGCGTCAACTGGTCTTATTTACTAAAACTTCTCCCTAAGTTCGGTATCCCAGATAAATTTATACAAGGTTTTGCTGCTCTTTACCACTCACCACAGACACGTGTTAAAATTCCAGGATGTAATTCCAAATTCTTCCCAGTGGGACGGGGCACAAGACAGGGCTGCCCCCTTTCTCCCCTACTTTTTGCCCTTGCGCTAGAACCTTTAGCCATTGCCGTAAGAAACAATAATAATATCCAAGGCTATAAAGTAGGATCCACAGAATTTAAAATATCCATGTATGCGGACGATGTCCTATTATTTCTAACAAACCCAATAAACTCTATCACTTCCCTTGAATCTGAGCTAAAAATTTTCCATGAGCTTTCAGGCCTAGGAGTAAACCTCAACAAATGCTCAATTATGGGGATAAATGCAGAACCAAACTTAATACCCGAAATTAAAAGTTTTAACCTGAAATGGTGCCCAGAAGGTTTTAGATACTTGGGCATTAACATTACTCCCTCCTATAATACTTTTGCCATTAATAACTACAATCCCCTATTCAACAAAATTTCAAAAATAATCAAATCCTGGTCATCTTTTCATATAACATTCTTAGGTAGGTTGTGTGCAATAAAAATGATCATCCTCCCCAAGTTATTATTTATTTTCCGCGCCCTTCCTGCCGCAATACCAAAAAGTAAAATTTCACAAATACAAAGACTAATAAATAGCTTTGTTTGGTCCAACAAAAAACCAAGATGCAGCAATGAAGTGTTATTCAGACCACAAACGCATGGCGGTTATGGCCTTCCCGATTTGTGGCTCTACTACCTTTCAGCTAAATTCACACAAATTATACAATGGTATGATAAAGCCGAACAGATCCCATGGATAAAATTTGAACGTTTAACTATTCATCCATACTTTCTAGAAGGTCTGATGTGGTCCCCGGCAATCCGACACACCATGCTTGCTAAACTTAATAAAATTGTCTCCCACTCACTACAATTATGGTCTAAATATGGTCACACCCTGTGTCCCCCATCTAACCCTCATTTACTAGCCTCTTTCCTAGGCGACCCTCGCCTACCACAGGCACTTGAAAACCCCTCATCTTTCCATACCTGGATCGATTTAAAACTTACCAGCTTACATGCCCTATCCACTCTATCAATTTTTAACACATTTGATACCCTACAAAACAAATTCAAAATACACCAATCTGAAACTCATAACTATCTTACAATTAAAAACTTTTACTCTAAATACTATGCCCTCACAACACCACCCATAGGTAACATTATGGAAAATTTATGCTTGAATTCCCCACGACAAAAAGGACAGATCTCAACTCTATACAACCACTTTAAAATTCTAACCACATTCACTAAAACCAAATACATGGACCACTGGGAGACAGACCTTGACTGCACTTTCTCACTCAAAGAATGGTCAATCATGATCACTAACCTAAACAAATGCTCATGCTCATCCTCACTAAAAGAAACTCCACTCAAAGTTTTCACCAGATGGTACTTGACACCATCCAAAATCCACATATTCTACCCTAACATCTCCCCCTGTTGCTTTAGAGGCTGCCTAAACCAAGGCACAATCGTTCATATATTTTGGGAGTGCATATTGCTGAAACCTATTTGGACGTCAGTAAACCGCATTATTGATACAATCGCCAACAAACATATCATCTTAAAACCTCAATGTTGCCTCCTATTTTGCACATTTCCCGACCTTGATAAATACCAGAATAACCTAGCCCATACTCTCTGCGGTGCTACACTTTGGATGATTGCTTTTAACTGGAAATCACCTACTCTCATATGGCAACAAGTTGTAAACAGGATGCATATGATCAAATCTATAGAATACATTCACCATATCTTAAAAGACTCAGTGCACAATTTCAAGAAAAAATGGGATTTATGGGACCGCATTGATACGTAATTGAGCATTTTTCCTCTTTGAGTTATATACTACACTTTTATTTTCCTGACAACTTTATTGTAACCATATTAATATTGTACCATTCTTTTTCTCGATATGTATGCAATATACCCTTTGTTAATCTTTGTATACAACCTTCCAATAAAAAAGTTTGTAAACAAAAAAAAAAACTACACCCATGATAAAAAAGTGGGCAAACTTCCAAAATCTGCAGGGGATCAAATAATCATTTTCCACACTGTTTATGTCTCTACTGGGGGGGGGGGAGACTTTCCCTTACTTTTTTTTTAGTTATCGGCGTGACCCCATATTTTACCTACGGCTGCCTCACCTTCAAATGCGAATCGATATAAGACATTGGCGATGTCGTTCACCATAACTCCAGAGGGCGTCTCTTTCCTCAAGTTTTCCAGTGAGTTTAGGAAGTCGGTCACCACCTCGTTGATGGCCCCGGTGTATAGAACGGCCTCGGCAGGCTTCAGCATTCTTTTATTGAGCACAGTGCGCAGCTCGTGCCAGTCGTGGCCCTCCCTATGGAGATGGATACAGCATATAAGTATTTGCCTACTCTATTAGTGCAATTTATATATATTTTTCTACTTTTTTTTTTTATAAAATCCTAAATTTAAGAACAATTATTAATACACTATATTGCCAAAAGTATTGGGACACCCCTCCAAATCATTGGATTCAGGTGTTCCAATCGCCTCCATGGCCACAGGTGTATAAAATTGCGCACCTAGGCATGTAGACTGCTTCTACAAACATTTGTGAAAGAAAGGGTCACTCTCAGGAGCTCAGTAAATTCAAGCGTAGGAACAGTGATAGGTTGCCACCTGTGCAAAAACGTCCATCTGTGAAATTTCCTGGCTATTAAATATTCCATGGTATTATGACAAAGTGAAAACAATTGGGAACAACAGCAACAGCCACATAAAATGATAAAGCGGGGTCAGTGCATGCTGAAACGCACAGTGAGCAGAAGTTGCCAACTGTCTGCAGAGTCAATAGCTACAGACCTCCAAAAACTTTGTGTGGCTTTCAGATTAGCACAACAGTGCGTAGAGAGCTTCATGAAATGGGTTTCCATGGCCGAGCGGCTGCATCCAAGCCTTACATCACCAAGTGCAATGCAAAGTGTCGGATGCAGTGGTGTAAAGCACGCTGTCACTGGACTCTAGAGCAGTGGAGAGGTGTTCTCTGGAGTGACGAATCACGATTCTCTGTCTGGCAATCCAATGGACGTGTCTGGGTTTGGTGCTTGCCAGGAGAATAGTACTTGCCTGACTGCATTGTGCCAAGTATAAAGTTTGGAGGAGGGGGAGGGGATTATGGTGTGGGGTTGTTTTTCAGGGGTTGGGCTTGGACCCTTAGTTCCAGTGAGGGGAACTCTTAAGGCGTCAGCATACCAAGACATTTTGGACAATTTCATGGGAATAGTTTGGGGATGTCCCCTTCCTGTTCCAACATGACTGCACACCAGTGCACAAAGCAAGGTCCATAAAGACATGAATGAGTGAGTTTGGGGTGGAGGAACTTGAATGGCCTGCACAGAGTCCTGACCTCAACCTCATTGAACACCTTTGGGATAAATTAGAGCAGAGACTGACCTAACAAATGCACTTCTGGAAGAATGGTCAAGAATTCCCATAGACACTCCTAAACCTTGTGGACAGCTTTCCCAGAAGAGTTGAAGCTGTTATAGCTGCAAAGGGTGGGCCAACTCAATATTGAACCCTATGGGCTAAGACTGGGGTGCCATTAAAGTTCATGTGAGTGTGAAGGCAGGTGTCCCAATACTTTTGGAAATATAGTGTATAATACAGGATTTATATATAGCAGCACGATTTGTGCAGCCCTTTACAAAATTAAACAATACGGAGCAAAGCCTTGATACAAGAGTCTGTAGTAGCTCTTCCCTTTTGGACGGTCTTTCTCAAATTGAAAGGCCACACAGAGCTGTAGGTACTTGAAAGACAAATGGGAAAGCCACTCCTGCGACTTATTCTAATGTGTGAGCTTCATCTATTTAGCGCTCTCTAAACAATGTGCCATTTTCAACAATGTAGTTATGATTAGACCCCTACAGATGGCAAAGAGCCAGCATAACCATTTATAGCTCAGTGTCAGTGAACTCACTCAGTGAAAGGACCATAGGCCAGGTTCCTAGAGTCCCGGTGAAGTTTCCAGAGGTCCATGTCTACCCTCTTTGGATATTTTCCCTCCTGTCTAAGCAACGTCTCCAAGAGATCCACATCTGTTATGCAGACTGTATTATACATTCCAATAGTGGATTTCCATATGGGACCATATTTTTTCTTGAATATGTCCTGCAACACAGAAATTACAGGGTAGGGCGGAGCGGTTAAAAGAATAAAGTGTTCAGCAGCTGTTTGCAGGCTTTATTTGTGAAGGAGTTCCCAAAACACAACTCGCCGATTGGGATCCACTCATCTCAGGTGACAAGCCTGAGACTGCAGATCATAGTATCAATGTAAATGCAGAGCTAAGGGAAGTTCTCAGTTCATCCTCATTTCTGACATGTCTTGTGACACAGCTGGAGGACTTCCTTCCCTTTGATAAGTGCTGCTGCACCTGGTGAATACATTTCGGAAAAGGACTCTGCACTCTACCGTACCCAATACTGACCCCACCACTCTGCCGCACCCGCTACTGACCCCGCCGCTCTGCCGTACCCGCTACTGACCCCGCCGCTCTGCCGCACCCGCTACTGACCCCGCCGCTCTGCCGCACCCGCTACTGACCCCGTCACTCTACATTCCTTCGGACAGCAATAAAAGTAATCAATCTTTTTTTCTTCAAAAAGGGACAGTGTAAAAATAAAATATAAAAATAAAATAAATCAGCAAAAAAAAAAAAAAAAA
>BLSH010203843.1:64349-74570 GCA_018402905.1 Glandirana rugosa
TATAAAAAAAATGAAAAACGATTTCATGTTTAGGTAATTTTTTTTTATAAGTTGCAGGTTAACCCCTTCACTGCCAATGACATTTATACAGTAATCAGTGGATATTTAAATTTCTGATTGCTGTATAAATGTCATTGGTCCCAAAAACGTGTAAAAAATGTCCGTCATTTCTGCGGCAATATCACAGTCCCGATAAAAATCGCAGATCGCCGCCATTACTAGTAAAAAAAATGTAAAAATTATAAAAACGCCATAAATCAATTCCCAGTTTGTAGACGCGTTAACTTTTGTGCAAACCAATCAATACACGCCGATTGCGATTTTTTTTTTTTTACCAAAAATATGTAGAAGAATATATATCGGCCAAAACTGATGAATATTTTTTTTTAATGGATTTGTACTTTAGCAAAAAGTAAAAAAAATATTCTTTTTTGCAAAATTGTCGCTCATTTTTTGTTTATAGCGGCGATCAGAAATGACGTAGGGGTGATCAAATACCACCAAAAGAAAGCTCTATTTGTGGGAAAAAAAGGACGCAAATTTTATTTGGGTACAACGCCGCACGACCGCGCAATTGTCATTCAAAATGCGACAGCACTGAAAGCCAAAAATTGGTGTGGGCAGGAGGGGGGTTTAAGTGCCCAGTAAGGAAGGGGTTAATTTATTGCATTCGCATACATTGAATCTGGCCCTTAATTGTAAACTCGGGTGGGCAAAAAAAAAAAAAAAAAACCCCTGTAAAACAAAGGCATAATGAGCTAGTATGCATACTAGCTTATTATGTAATACTTAACTTAGAACAAAGCCCTGTAGTGACGCCTGCACTCCGCCCACGCAGATTTGTGGGCTTGGGTGATGTGATTGGCGTTACTCCCACGCATGTGCATGGGAGCCAACGGTCACGGTACAGGCCCCAAAGAAACGGCACCAGCGGGCCGTTTCTTCAGTGCGCATGTGCTGATGACGTCGGCGTGAGCGGATACAGTCAATATTTTCTAAACGGTGCAAGTTTAGAAGATATTCACGTACTTACAAATAAGCCTTATTATAGGCCTACCTGTAGATACAAGTGGTGTAACAAGGTTTACAACCACTTTAAGTGGAAAAAGGTTGCTGACCCCTGCTTAAGGCTGCATTCACACCTGAGCGTCAAGTTTTCGGGCATATTTTGAAGCGTTTTGTCACGCGTTTCGTAGCAGGACATCGGGCGTTTGCAAACGCACGATGTTGCGCTAATACGCGGGTTTGTTGCTTTTCCATTGATTCTATGTCAATATAAAAGTGTCAGAAACGCCGGAATATGCCCGATTCACGCAACAAAAATACCTCCAGGAGTAGCTTGAGCGTAGGGCATTTGGCTTCAGGTGTTTTTGAGTGGAGATGTGAACCATCCCCATTCAGAAACATTGAGTTTTCCCCATCCAGCGTTTTGTAGCTTCATGCTTCAGGCATATTTGAGCTACAAAAAGCTCAGGTGTGAATGGAGCCTTTTACAGTGTCTTGTAGGTCTAATCAATGGACTATGAAAAAGCAACAAATACCTTTACAGCAGGATTGTAGCAAAACCTAAAAAGTTCTGGGTTCACATAAGCATGGGACAGCAGAACAAGACACACATACAACAATGTAAGAATTGTGTTAGAAGTCCTATTATATGAGGGCAGTCACATAGCTGAGATTTGCAGTATTATGAAACTCAATATGCATAAAAAAAAAAAAGCTTAGAAAACAAAACAAAAAAACAGCAAAAATTCAAAACTGGCACACATAATACAGTTTAGGCCAATATAGTGTCACAGAAAAATATGCAGATCACGGATTATATAGGAAGCGCTTGCTAAACACCAGTCACAGCTGATTGCAGTATCTTAACCAGGGACGGCCCATCCAGTAAAGGCGCACAGGCGCCACCTCCACTTTCCATCGCCGCTGCCACCCCCTATTCATGCGTCCGGCCCCTTTCAGGACCCCGGGGCACATAAATTGGCGGGGAGCATTCCCTATTCTAACACTCAATCGCTTCTCTGCCAATCAGGAAGCGAGGAGGAGGGAGGAGACAGAAGATGCCAAGCAGGGGAAGGAAATGCCCGCTCGTGATGCCCGCTTGTAATGCTCGTGGAGGAGAGACGGGGGAAGCACTGTTTTCCGCCCCCCCCCCAAAAAAAAATTACCACCAGCTGCCACTGATCTTAACTGATAAGGGAAAGCCTATATCAGTGTAACCTATATCTGTATAGGTAGCAGGTGACAAGACCATTAAATAATGCAGTATAATAAATGAAAAAGCTAACTGAAATTAAAATAATAAAAGCAGCTTTTGCTGCACTACTCCCCTTACCTTCAAATCGGAAGCTATTTCTCCCACCCCCTACTTCTTTTCAGGGGCATCCCTATGGGGGTGCTACTCGAGGCCAATGGTGTCGCCACCACCCGTGACAGCGCACAGATCGGTGCGTCAGCACCGACCGCGTCATTTACAGGGGCCAGTATGGGGTGTGCACCGTGAGCTGCCAGCCTGAATTTTAGCCTGCTGCCCAGCATCCCCTGCAGTACCTGCTGCTGACCCCGGCATTCTGCCGTAACCAATACTGACCCCGGCACTCTGCCGTAACCAATACTGACCCCGGCACTCTGCCGTAACCAATACTGACCCCGGCACTCTGCCGTAACCAATACTGACCCCGGCACTCTGCAGGTACACAAGGACAGAGCACTGTGGCAGGCTGGGGAGGGGGGAGAGCCGCACCAATGCACTAGCCTGCTCAGTGTTGTATCCCGGGGTGTGTGCCCCCCTCCCCAACAACAAGTGACCAAAGTTCATTGTTTAAAGTAATTGTAAATGATCAAATTTTACTTTTTAAAAATAAACATGTTTACACTTACTGCACTATGCAATGGTTTTGCACAGAGCAGCCCTGATTCTCCTCTTCTTGGGTCCCCCTCCGGTGCTTCTGGCTCCTCACCCCGCTGAGTGCCAAACCAAACAGTGCAGCTTGGCCTGCTTCATCCTCACAGGCTGTGATTGACACCGGAAGGATTTCCTATGTTAGGACCAGAGCACTTATTGTTATTGTTGTACCCAAACAAAATTTGCGTCCTTTTTTTCCCACAAATAGAGCTTTCTTATGGTGGTATTTGATCCCCCCTGCGTCATTTCTGATCACCGCTATAAACATAAAAATTTGCAAAAAAACAAAAAAAATACAAAACAAACAATATTTCTTACACACATATACATATTTATATATATATATACACACACACACACACACACACACAAATTTATTAATCGGTTTTAGCTGATTTATATTCTTCCTCATATTTTTGGTAAAAAAAAAAATTGCAATCAGCATTTATTGATTGGTTTGTGCAAAAGTTGCAGCGTTTACAAACCTGACTGATTGTATTGTTTATCTGGTCTTGCTCTAATCTCAATTAGGTTGTGCATTTCTCACTGTTGCCAGTAGGTGTCACTGGTACCACAGGCCAGTATGAGAAGTACAACTGGGTTGAGCTATGAATAATTCTTCTTCTTCCAGACAAGCCCAGTAGGTGGTTCCTAGCCACTGTGCATTCTGGAAGGAAAAGGATATTTGTTTGAGCAGGGCCATGTGCTTATTCTCTCTTGCCTCAGGCCCCTGGCCTGGGGACATGCTGCTGCAGTGAGCTCTGCAAGTAGGCCCAGAAGCCTGGGGCTTACTATTCCTGAGGTGGTCTTTAGGCTGTCTTGCCCAGCGAGGAAGAAGACAAGCCAAGCTGAGAAGATCCAGATGAGGACCTTTGCTGGAGAGAGCCAGGAGACTCATTTCGAGGACACACCTAAATAAAAAAAACATGCTTACAGTGTTACCGGGTGGCTTAAATGTTCTGACACAGTCAGATCTAAACTGTGGAAACTAGCTGCTGGCTGCTAAGTCTGTGTGAAAGCCCTATCCAGGAGTCCTCTTGGCTGCTAGGTCTGTGAGAGAGGCCTATCCAGGAGTCCTCTTGGCTGCTAGGTCTGTGAGAGAGGCCTATCCAGGAGTCCTCTTGGCTGCTAGGTCTGTGAGAGAGGCCTATCCAGGAGACCTCTTGGCTGCTAGGTCTGTGAGAGAGGCCTATCCAGGAGTCCTCTTGGCTGCTAGGTCTGTGAGAGGCTTATCCAGGAGTCCTCTTAATGTAAAATTTTATGTTTTATTATACACCAGTCATAGGATTATGACGACTCACCTAATTTTGAGTAGGGCCCTTTCTTGTCGCCAAAACTTCCCTTACACAACACGGCATGGACTCCATGAAGTAGACCTCTGAAGGTATGTTGTGGTATCTGGCACCAAACCATCAGTAGCAGATCCTTTCAGTCATATAAGTTGCAAGGTGCGGCCTCCATTGTTGGGACTTTTTTCATTTTTTTTCCCAGCACATCTCACAGATGCTTGATGGATTGGAGGCCAAGTTAACACCCAAAGTCATTGTTGTGTTCTTCAAATCATTCTTGAACATTTATGCAGTGTGGCAGAGTGCATTATCCTGCTGAAAGAGGCCGCTGCCATCAGGGAATATCAATCCCATGAAGGGGTAACCTTGGTCAGCAACAATGTTAAGGGAGGTGGTATGTGCCAAGTAACATCCACATGAATGGCAGGATCCAAGGTTTCCCAGCAGACCAAAGCATCACAATGCCTCCACCTGCTTGTCCTCTTCCCAAACTGCATCCTGGTGCCATCTCTTCCCCAGGTAAGTGACGCACCCGGTCATCCACATGATGTAAAAGAAAATGTGATTCTTCAGACCAGGCCACCTTCTTCCATTGATCTGTGGTCCATTTCTGATGCTCATGTGCCCATTGTAGGCACTTTTGGCTGTGGACATGGGTCAGCATGGATAACCTGATGGGACAACATGCACACTTGCTGTCTATATCCCACCCACCTTCAGATGCCATTGTAACAAGATAATCAAAGTTATTCACTTTAGCTGCCAGTGGTCATAAAGTTATGTCTGATTGGTGTATTTACCTCCTGCCAGCTGTATAATAAAATGACAGTGGGTGGGATCCCCTCTCGTTCTGGGGCCATGTCATATGACGTTCACACCGAGTCCTAGGGACGTGGCTCTTTAACCATGTGATCAGCTGTGTCCAATCACATGTATACACAGAAGTGCCATTTATCAGCTCTCCTCGCCTCACAATGAAAGAGTGCGAGGGGTGGAGAGCTGATCAGCGGCATCTCCTCACAGGGGAGACTGTACAGGTAATCAGTGCCCTGATCATCAGTGCAGCCCCAGCAGTGCCCATCTGTGACACCTATCAGTGCCCATCAGCGCCATCTATCAGTGCCCATCAGTTCAGCATATTAGTGCCTCCTCATCAATGCCCATAATTGCCGCCTCCTCAGTACCGCCTTATCAGCGCACATGAGGCTGCATTCACACTACAGCATTTTGAGCCGTGGGCAGATTTGCCGTGAATCTGCCCGCGATTTTACAGCGCCAATGTGTGAATGACAAAACGCGGGACTCGCATTTGAGATGCCACTCATTTGAATGACACCTCAAATCGCAGTGCGCAGGTCTGCCGTGTGATAAATTGGGCTGCAATCGCGGCAACCCGCATCGAGGGACGCATGCTGCCCAAAAATAGTTCAGGAGCTACTTTAGGGCGACATGTGTGCCGCAATTGCAGCACGATTTATCACGGCAGACCCTCGCACTGCGATTTGAGGGGGTCATTCAAATGACTGGCATCTCAAATGCGAGTCCCGCGATTTGTCGTTCACACATCGGCGCGGGCAGATTCACAGCAAATCTGCCTGTGATTCAAAATGCTGTAGTGTGAATGCAGACTCAGTGAATGAGAAAATGTACTTATTTACTGACAGAAACTAAGAAAAACTTGTGTTTTTTATTTTTTTCAACATTTCAGGTCTTTTCTAGTTTTTTAGCAAAAAATAAAAAAACCCAATGGTGTTCAACCACTTGCTTACTGGGCACTTACACCCCCCTCCTGCCCAGGCCAATTTTCATTTTTCAGCGCAGTCACGCTTTGAATGACAATTGCGCGGTCGTGCGACGTTGTACCCAAACACAATTGACGTCCTTTTTTTCCCCCCACAAATAGAGCTTTCTTTTGGTGGTATTTGATCACCTCTGCGGGTTATATTTTTGCTATAATAAATATTCAGAAAAAATAAAAAGTAAAAAAAAACTAAAATTTATTCATCAGTTTAGGGTTTAGGCCGATATATATTCTTCCTCATTTTTGGTAAAAAAAAAAAATATATATCGCAATAGGCGTATATTGATTGGGTTGCACAAAATTTATATTGTCTACAACTATGGGATTGGATTTATGGCGTTTTTATTATTATTTTTTTTTACTAGTAATGGCGGCGATCTGCGATTTTTATCCGGACCGCGATATTGCGGCGGACATATCGGACATTTTTGACGCCTTTTTGGGACCAATGACATTTATACAGCGATCAGATCTAAAAACAAGCCACTGATTACTGTATAAATGTCATACAGTGACAGGGGAGGGGTTGTCACTAATGGGGCGATCAAGGGGTTAACTGTGTTCCCTCACTGTGTTCTAACTGAGGGGGCTGGGCTGGCCGGGACATAACAGATCTAACTGATCCTAGTGACAGGGATCAGTAGATCTGTCATATCCCCCCTCATAGAACGGGAAACCACCATGTTTACATCGGCGGTTCCCTGTTCTAGCTCTCTGTTAGATGATCGCGGGTCTCCAGCAGACATAGCGTCCACCCAACTCACCGGCACACTCATGCAGCAGTGGTGAGGGCCTGCAGGGAGCGCGAAAAGTCAATTGTCGGCGCCTCTGCAAAGTAGATCCACACTTTAGCCGTCAATCGGCCATAGCGTGGATCTGAAAGGGGTAAATACCACTAAAAGAAAGCTCTATTTGTGGGAAGAAGATTATATAAAAAAAAAAAAATCATCTTGGTACAGTGTAGCAGGACATTCAAAGCATGACAGCGCTGAAAGCTGGAAATTGGCCTGGGCAGGAAGGGGGTAAAAGTGCCTGGTATTGGAGCGATTAAAACAAATGTTAAAATATAACTAACAGGTGAATGATCTCAATAGGTAGATTTACATGCAAAATATTGGTACTAAAGTGTAACCAAAGGAAAATGTTTTTTTTAAAGTTTTGGATAGAGTGGAGAGGGATTAGAACCCCTGTCAGTTTTCATTGCTGTCTGTATCCCAGTTAAAGGGAGATTCACCCTCTATTTGTCATGGTTACCATTATTATTGAAAGAAATCCTAAATGTTGGGTTGTCCCCAGAAAAGAAATAGAGGAGAAAATAGCCAGTTACACTTACCGGTAACGGTGTTTCTGGGAAGTCTACCAGGACGGCACACCTGAGAGATGACTGGTCCCACCCGACAAGAAACACAATCAAGAAAGAGGTCAAAACACCCCCGCTCCTCTCATGCCCCTCAGTTTTGTGCAAAAGTATTGACCCATACCAGTGCATGAGAGTTGAAAAACAGATTTTCATATAACATAGATAATCCTACCACAAGATCGGGTGGGAAGTAGACCTGCCGTCCTGGAAGACTTCCCAGAAACACCGTTACCGGTAAGTGTAACTGGTTATTTTCTCAAGTCGTCTTCCAGGACGGCACACCTGAGAGAAAAGCAAGAAGCTCAGACCTACCTTAGGGCAGACGACAGCCTGTAGGACTTTCCTACCGAAGGCTAGGTCCTAAGGCGACAGAAGTTCAACCCTGTAATGCCTCAGGAAGGTGTTCCGGCTTGCCCATGTTGCTGCTCTGCAGATCTGGTCTACCGATGCTCTGGCCCTTTCTGCCCAATAAGTCACCAGAGACCTCGTAGAGTGAGCTTTTAGACTAGGGGGAACTGCTTTCCCTGTCTGTTCATATGCTATGGTAATGGTTTGTCTAATCCATCTAGCAATGGTTGTTTTAGAGGCCTGTTCTCCCTTTCTTTGACCACTAAAACCTACTACTTCTCTCACCCTCTCTAAATAAAAATACATCGTCTGACATCCAACAAATGAAATGATTTTGCCCTCTCATTCTGGGGGTTTTCACAGAATGAAGGAAGGACAAATCTCCTGTGTCCTATGAAAACTTGACGGTACCTTGGGTAGATACAGGGGATCTTGCCTAAGAACTACCCTATCCTCAAACAATAAGAAAAAGGGCTCTTTTATTGACAGAGCCTGTAAGTCGCTTACCCTCCTGGCCGACATAATGGCCAGGAGGAAGGCCACTTTCATAGAAAGAAGCTTTAAAGAAACCTGAGCCAATGGCTCAAGGGTGCCCTAGTTAGGGCCTCTAATACCAGGGTCAGGTCCCAAGGGGGAAAACTCTTCACTTTTACTGGGGACATCCTTTCCCTGGCTTATAGGAATCTTTTAATCAGAGGTTCTAAGGCCAACCTCCAAAAACATGGACAGGTCTGCAATCTGTACCTTGAGGGTCTTGGTTGCCAGCCCCTGATCCACACCATACTGGAGAAAATACAGAACAGCGGGATCTCTTGTTGGGAAGTCCCTCTCACCTGACACCATCGAGAGAACACTCCCAAAACCTTGGCGTAGATTCGCCTAGTTACCTGCTTTCTGCTCATTAAGAGAGTTTCAATCACTCTCTCCGAGCAGCCCTTGCGACGCAGGCTTTCCCTTTCAAGAGCCACGCCGACAGACTGAAGAAGGCGGGATTCAGGTGAACCACTGGGCCCTGAAGGAGGAGATCCTGCCGATCCGGAAGGTGCTGAGGAGGGCTTACTGACCAATTTCCTAGAGTGGGAAACCATATCCTCTTGGGCCACCAAGGTGCTACCAGAATCAGTCTGCCACCTGACTGACTCAGTTTGTGTAGCACCCTCGGGATCAGAGCCAAGGGGGGAAAGGCATAGGCTAGCCTGAAATTCCACTCTTGGGCCAATGCATCTACCCCCTCTGATCCTCTCTCTCTGTACAGGGAAAAACATTTCTTGACTTTCCTGTCAAAGAGGTCCACCTCTGGTGTTCCGAATGCTTGACATACCATCGAAAACACCTTGGTGTTTAACTCCCACTCTCCTTGAAGGATCTGCTGCCTGCTGAGGAAGTCTGCCTCTAGGTTGAACACCCCCCTTATGTGAATGGCTGAAATCGAGGGAATCCTCATCTCTACTCATTCCAGGATTTCCTGCATTAGATTCATCAGAGAACTGGACTTTGTCCCCCCCCCCTGACGGTTCAGGAAGGCCACAGTAGTGGAATTGTCCAAAGGGACCTGGACCTCTTTTCACCTGATACTTTCCTTGAAGGTTTTTAAGGCCTCTCTGACCGCCAGGAGCTCCCTGAAATTGGAGGAAGTGTCCTTCTGACCCTGGTTCCAAGCCCCCTGGGCAGGAAGCTCCTGTAGATGGGCCCCCCAACCCCAGGCATTTGCATGGGTTGTGACCCTCACTGGCTGGAGCTGGTTCCACAGAAGGCCCTGACTTAACCTGTCTGGGTTGAGCCACCACCGAAGCAACTCCTTTACCTTCCTTGGGACCAGCACCTTTTGGTCCAAGGTTCCTCTTTTCCCATCCCAGGAGGAGAGCAGGAACTCCTGGAGAGGTCTGGATTGGATCTGAGCCCAGAGCACCGCAGGGATGCAGGATGTCATCAGTCCTAGTACCCTCATAATGAACCTGTGGGACAACTCTCCGGGTTCCAGAAGAGACTTTACTTCCCCTACCAAGGTCTCCATCTTTGCTTGGGGCAAGACGAGCATTTGTGCCACAGAATCTATCAGGAACCCTAGATACATCTTGGTTTGGGAGGGAACCAGTAAGGACTTCTTCCGACTGATCAGCAATCCCAGGGACTCTAGCGTGGTTACTATCCTGTCCAGGTCCACCATCAACTGTACCTGTGATTGGTTGTAGACCAGCAGGTTGTCCAGGTACAGGATCAGCGCGATTCCCTTTAGATGGAGGAAAGATACCACTTCCGCCAGAACCTTGGTTTACCTAGTTTTAGCGGAGTTTTACCACGATAGGGCTCCGCTATGCGGGCGGGAGCGCCGCGCTTTTAACCCCCCACAAGGGGTTAAAAGTGCCGGCGCTCAGCGCTACCGAGGCGGTGTGCAGCTGCTTCGGAAGCGCTTGCCATTCATTTCAATGGCAGGGGCGGTAGAGGAGCGGTATATTACCGCTCCCCTCACCGCCCCAAAGATGCTGCTTGCAGGACTTTTTGTAATGTCCTGCTA
>BLSH010203843.1:108177-110677 GCA_018402905.1 Glandirana rugosa
ATGTGTAGAGAAGACATAATCTACGGGGGACAAGTGAAATGATTACTAAACCTGACGACTACCAGTAGTAGTCTCCGCCGAGATATTAATCCGTTTAATCCGCCAGCGGATTCCGGAGCGTGATCGTGGCACTCACTTTAATTCCGGTCGGTCAGGCAGCAGCAGAAGAATGGAGGTCCTTTCTCTTCACAGTTATGGGAACTGCTGCCTTGAATAGGTGCGGAGAGGCCAGTTTGGCAGCGCGGGATGAAGGAGCAGCTCAGATACCTTAAGGGCCCCACATGGACATGCTGCCTGCACACCTCGCTGTCATCCGATCCGGCCACTGCCGCCACCTAGAGGTCTATGTTGTCCCGCTCCCCGCACCTGCTGCCGCCGGACCGAACGCTGACGGTAACGCTCCATGATGAGGCCGCTATTGGCCCAGAGTCAATCAGTCCCAGAGTCCCTGCGGGGGTAGGGGGAGCCGCCGGCGCTGACATCAGTATTTAATCACAGGCAAATTAGGCGGCCGCGAGGCCCCTGCTAGTGCGAGGCCTTAGGCGACCGCCTAATTTGCCTAATTATAGAGCCGCCTCTGATGATGACCATCAGCAGTCCAAATCATTAGTAAAGTGAACAGGGGGCATCTAATACAGAAGCAGTGCACTGCCCCCTCTCCATGTCTGAATTCAAACATGTTGCCACCACAATGTGGTAAGGCAATTGAATGGCTCAGGGTAAGAGGCAAGGCATCAAGTACTCATGAAACCTGTACAGCTGGTAGCAGTTGAATGTCAGATGGCTGGAGATGATCAAAATCATTGTAGGTGGGCAGCAGGAACAGGTCGAGGACTGGCTCTTTTCAAGCAGGAGCAACAGCGTTCTTCATGCTGTACGGTTGGAAAGTGGTACGTCACCCAGCTAGAATCAGAATAATGGCACCTATTAAAAATGAGGTAGCT
Organism: Glandirana rugosa; assembly: GCA_018402905.1. Taxonomy (NCBI): domain Eukaryota; kingdom Metazoa; phylum Chordata; class Amphibia; order Anura; family Ranidae; genus Glandirana; species Glandirana rugosa. Next base: position 109,122 of record BLSH010203843.1, read on the forward strand.
CCTGGTGCCCTACTGGTGACAGGGCATGTGTTGAGACAATGCAGGCAGCTCTGGAACTGGAAAGTGCTCTTCAGCCAACTTTTAGGAGAACGGAGTCTGGAAAGCGCCCCATGTTGAACCCACTGCCCGAAGGTCACTTCAGGGCTATCTCCAGCCCAGGGCAGAATCTGGATATGGTACTCCAAAAGGCAGGCTGAGGGCATCCATGCTGGGTAGCAGCAAATCAGAGAGAAACTTATTGCAGAGGTTCAGAGAAAATGAGGGAAATAAGTGCTAGCAAAATTTGTTTTTTTCTTTACAGCAGCAGAGCTGAAGAAAATATGTCCCTCCTTGGACACTAGCAAAACACCGAGGCATGCTGGTAATAGGAGGTCTAATCCTGGGCTGGCCTACAGTATTTTTTCTATGCCAGTGTCCAATCCTCCTGTAGTCAGCAGTGTAGCCTGAAAGTTTAGGAGCTCCTGGACAGGGGAGGGCTGGCAGCCTTAGGCCTGGGGGGCAAGTCTAGTCAAGTGGCACACTGAACCAGCCAATCAGCTCACCATCCATGCCCACCTGTGTAATCCAGTGATACCCACCTGGGCAGCCCAATGGGCCTAGCGGGATCCATGGTAGGGCCGGCCCTGGGCGACCCCCCCTTTGCCTGCAGTTAGTTGGTGGCTGCGCCACTGGCCCCTACTTCCTTCCTCCACAAGAAGAAAAAAGTGTTAGCGGGCAGCGGCTGTTAGCCATTTTAATTCAATCTGATTTTATTGTCGAGAAAGAACACAATAGAAAATCTTACCCATTCAACATAGAGACGGTAAAACAGCATTGAATACATGTGATTCTCAAGGATCAGATGACAAATAACAGAGTTCAACAAGAAATGGTGCAATTTGAGCGGTGTTCACTACCTTATGTTCCATATACGTCCAAAATAGTAACTCTGTACTATATAGAAAGAGAGTGCGACACAGAGGCCGCACTTAACCTGTAGAGAACCTAAAGTTGGAGTGTCCTCAAACAAGAAGTGGGGGGAAATCTTGTGAATAAAAAAAGGGGGTAGGAATATAGCGATAGGGGAGACAAGAGGGGGAGCAGTAGGTCAGAGAGCGTATGAAAAAAGCAGAAGGTAGGGAAGCATGCCACGTAGGCTAAGTCGGTGGGGCAGTGGAGTTTCCCTCTGTCCAAGGGACAAATCCCTCCGAATATCTAAACATAGACCAAGAAGTCCAAGTCTTGGAGAATTGCTCTAGGCCATCCGTCTCCTGCGCCAATAGCCATTCCATCCCATTGATCCTGTCTACCTCCATCGCCCTGTTAACCATTTTGAATGTAAGTTAGGGTGGCCTGGGGGGCAACTGCCACCCTGCCCCCTGGCCCAGCCCTCCCCTGCTCCTGGATCCCTTGATGGACGAGAAAGAAAACCCATTTCATAAGGATCAGCAGATCCATAGATCTAGGCAGCTGAATTTATACCCAAATTTATTGACTTTTCCCCAATAAATTAAGCTTGACCCAGCCTCCTCAACTCATTGACCCCTTTATTGTTCTTGTAATTGATGAATGAACTG
>BLSH010203843.1:115677-120879 GCA_018402905.1 Glandirana rugosa
CGCAGCCACCTCTGAGGCAGGAACTTGTCTGCGTTCTGAAAATATTCCTCGTCTCTGGAGATGCCATAATGATTCAGAACAAACAATGTCTGTTGGAAGAGAAACATATATATATATGACAGCATGGAAATGCAATAACCAGATAGACAGCTGATTCTGGTGAATGGGCTATAAATGTGGCTGAATAGAGGGATAGGGGAATATGCCTAGATTCAACTTTCTTTTTAACAAAATGTATAATTTGTGTTAAGGGTCAGTCCTCCCATAAGTGCTATATTTCAGCGTTTGGTGTTATGTGTTTGCAGCGTGGTATAGCGGCAATAATACACACAACTGAGGTGCTATGTAGAGCACTTGTATTGAAATAATGCAGACAGTTCAGTATAAACCCAGTAGGAAAACAGCCCAACCAGGAACACTGACAAGTCTAACAGCATGTGGAGAGCAGGTTTCAGGCAAACTGACAGAGCCTGTTAGGAGGATCAGAATGTGGCCTGGCCTGGCGGGGGAGAAATCCAGAGAAGTTTCAAACCCTACGCTTTTCCACCTCATCTGGAACCTTTCCCTGCCGCTAGCTCTGTCCCTACCAGACGGGGTACTTGTCTCTATGCTACCCACTCTCAAAATTTGTGCCAGGCCTGGGAATTTGGACCTTGAATAATCTCTGCCTGACCCAAGATGGTTGCTAGAGTCACATGTGGTGGCAGCATATAATCAGATAGCTTCCCCAGTGACCCATAAAACCACAGAGTAACCATGTTCCTCTTGACTTTCTTTCCAAATGTAATGCCGCTGAGGATGAGCACCACCTGCAGTGGAGAAAAGAGACTGCACCTGCCTACAGGTGGATACTGGAGCGGTAAACCCTTTAATAGTCTCTTCTAACTCTCAGGGACTTTGTTGGTGGGATCACTGTGCTGTGTTTCTGGGTTTGCAGTGTCCATTATGAGAGGATCCCATCATTCCTGCTGCATACTTCACATGGACGTCTTTACCACAGGGCAAAATGGGCAGCTGCCCAGGGCCCAAAGCAGAGCTGCCCCTGAAGCCCACATCGCTGTCCATAATTTTGGTAAAAGAGGACCTTATCGGCACTGCATCCACCATCCGTGATGTGCACGGCTCCAGTCTGACACACACACAGGCAGCCTTGAGCGGGCGGGCAGGGCCTTGAGCTCCACTGATGCTCTGACCCCGCCCCTTGCTATTCGTGCTGATACGTGGTGATCCGGTCGGAGGCAGAGGGACCATCACCGCGTAGGAGAGCAGCTGCCGATCAGAGTCTCAGAGAGGAGCAAGTCAAGTGTGTGCTGGCTGCTGCCTAGAGATTACATAGCACTGCCTGTGACTGAGCCCGGTGCCCGCTGATCGGTTTCAGAGCTGAGCTGGCCAGGAGGAGAAGGACCAGGTAGGTCTTCTTTCTCCTCCTCTGTCAGGCTTTCCCCATATATGTTTTAAAACCAGGCTGTGGCTGTGTACCTGACCTGTCCCTGACCAGTCCAGGTTGTGTGGCCGATTATTACAGAGCAGTGTGCACACAGCTGCCATGCATGCTGTTGCTGGCCTCGTTTACATGTATGCATGTTTGCACAGGCACAGCAGCCCATTCATTTGAATGCAGAAAAAAGGCGCATGTTGCATTTTCAAAATTCAGTGGCCTTGAAATCCATTCTGCTTTTGCACCATGTAACTTACCCTACAGTTCCTGCACTGGCAAACTTGCTGCGTTTTTAGATGCGTGAGCCAAGCTTTTAAAAACACAGTGCGTTTGTGTGTGCAGGAACTGCAGATGGGTTGCATGGGTGCAAAAGCAGACTGCCATTTCAAGGCCACTGCATTTTTAAAATGCTGCATGCACCGTTTTTCTGCAAGAAGAGCAGGCATGGCAGCCCATTCAAATAAATGGGCTGCTGTGCCTGTGCAAATGTGGGCCTCCAACTCGCATACATGTGAACCAGGCCTAAAGCTGTATTTACAAATAAAAACACTGGGGGTTTAAGTCATAATTAGGGTTGCACCGATACCAATACTAGTATTGGTATCATTGCCGATACTGAGCATTTGCACGAGTTCTTGTAATCGTGCAAATGTTCCAATACTTGATCCGATACCTGGACAGTCAGGGATGATCGGTGCAGCGGTAGGAGCAGATTCTAGGTGTGTATGTTTTTTGAGATGTTGTGGTGAAGAGCAATATTGCATTGGGGGCCCCAAGAAAATGATTGCCCAGGGTCCAAACCATATTTAAGACGGCCCTGATACTTCATCTACAGGGTGGGCCATTTATATGGATACACCTTAATAAAATGGGAATGGTTGGTGATATTAACTTCCTGTTTGTGGCACATTAGTATATGTGAGGGGGGAAACTTTTCAAGATGGGTGGTGACCATGGTGGCCATTTTGAAGTTGGCCATTTTGAAGTTGGTCATTTTGAATCCAACTTTTGTTTTTTCAATAGGAAGAGGGTCATGTGACACATCAAACTTATTGGGAATTTCACAAGAAAAACAATGGTGTGCTTGGTTTTAACGTAACTTTATTCTTTCATGAGTTATTTACAAGTTTTTGACCACTTATAAAATGTGTTCAATGTGCTGCCCATTGTGTTGGATTGTCAATGCAACCCTCTTCTCCCACTCTTCACACACTGATAGCAACACCACAGGAGAAATGCTAGCACAGGCTTCCAGTATCCGTAGTTTCAGGTGCTGCACATCTCATATCTTCACAGCATATGGTTTTTTTATGGTTTTTATGGTCAGTAAAAACCAATACCGGGTGAGCTGCTCCTTCCAGGAGGTAACGCCATTCCTCCAAAGCCGACTTAATGGCCAGCAATTCCCTATCACCGACATAGTTCCAGCAAGATGGTGCACCACCACATTATGGGTGTCAGGTCCGAGCATTCCTAGATGAACAGTTTCCTGGAAAGTGGATTGGTCGTCGTGGGCCAGTTCAATGGCCCCCAAGGTCTCCCGATCTGACCCCCTTAGACTTTTATCTTTGGGGTCATCTGAAGGCAATTGTCTATGCTGTGAAGATACGAGATGTGCAGCACCTGAAACTACGGATACTGGAAGCCTGTGCTAGCATTTCTCCTGCGGTGTTGCTATCAGTGTGTGAAGAGTGGGAGAAGAGGGTTGAATTGACAATCCAACACAATGGGCAGCACATTGAACACATTTTATAAGTGGTCAGAAACTTGTAAATAGCTCATGAAAGAATAAAGTTATGTTAAAACCAAGCACACCATTGTTTTTCTTGTGAAATTCCCAATAAGTTTGATATGTCACATGACCCTCTTCCTATTGATAAAACAAAAGTTGGATTCAAAATGGCAGACTTCAAAATGGCCGCCATGGTCACCACCCATCTTGAAAAGTTTCCCCCCTCACATATACTAATGTGCCACAAACAGGAAGTTAATATCACCAACCATTCCCATTTTATTAAGGTGTATCCATATAAATGGCCCACCCTGTATTTGTTATTACAGAGAATGTAACCAGAAAAGCTTGAACAAACAAAAGTGGACGGGAACACCCTAAACTCCTAAATGGAAAGGATCACAGTTGATAGCAGAGAGATCTGGCTGTTGGTCTATCCAAGGCATCTAGCTCCACCTATAACTAAAATATCACCTAGGTGGACTGCTCCTTATACTCAAATCAACCAGATTCCACATTAGAAAAATGACACTTGGAATCTGATTGTTTGGCATAGGCACAGACACTTTACTCATCTCAATTAAACATTTTCTAGGCTTTTACATTTTTTTTTTAACGTGGGGGGGTGTCTCAATGCAAAGGATAAACTCTAGTTACAAAATTTGGTGCAGGTAACATACTTTTTTTGGAAACCAATAGTCACCAATCACAACCTCCCTTTCACAGATCATTCTGCCATTGACAGCCGCGATAGGATACAGCCTGCGTGGAAGAAAAAGCAAAAGTTTTTTATTATCTACACTATATTACCAAATGTATTGGGACGTCTACCTTTACACGCACATGAACTTTATTTGGTATCCCAGTCTTAGTCCGTAGGGTTTAATATGGAGTTGGCCCACCCTTTGCAGCTATAACAACTTCACCTCTTCTGGGAAGGCTGTCCACAAGGTTTAGGAGTGTCTATGGGAATTCTTGACCATTCTTCCAGAAGTGCATTTGTTAGGTCAGTCTCCGCTCTAATTTATCCCAAAGGTGTTCAATGAGGTTGAGGTCAGGACTCTGTGCAGGCCAGTCATGTTCCTCCACCCCAAACTCGCTCATCCATGTCTTTATGGACCTTGCTTTGTGCACTGGTGCTCAGTCATGTTGGAACAGGAAGGGGCCATCCCCAAACTGTACCCACAAAGTTGGGAGCATAAAATTATCCACAATGTCTTGCTTTGCTCATGCTTTAAGGGTTCCCTTCACTGTAACTAAGAGGCCAAGCCCAACCCCTGAAAAATGATCCCACACCATAATCCCCCCTCCACCAAATGATTTGGACCAGTGCACAAAGAAAGGTCCATAAAGACATGGATGAGCGAGTTTGGGGTGAAGGAACTTGACTGCCCTGCACAGAGTCCTGACCTCAACCCGAAAGAATGCCTTTGGGGTGAATTAGAGTGGAGACTGTGAGCCAGGCCTTCTCGTCCAACATCAGTGCCTGACCTCACAAATACACTTCTGGAAGAATGGTCAAACATTCCCATAGACACTCCTAAACCTTGTGTACAGCCTTCCCAGAAGAGTTGAAGCTGTTATAGCTGCAAAGTGTGGGCCAACTCAATATTGAACCCTATGGACTAAGACTGGGATGCCATTAAAGTTCATGTGCATGTAAAGGCAGGCGTCCCAATACTTTTGGTAATATAGTGTATGTTGGATTGTACATGGATATATAAACTTCACTCGCACAGGTGTATTAAAGGGTACATCCATGTGAGGGCAATTTATCCACACAGGATAAATAGAAAAAAAACATTTTTTGCAATTTGCTGATGTGGGGGTGGAGCAGTATGATGGTCAAAAACGCTTTAAGGGCAGGTTGAATCCAATAAACATACCGAAGTGTCTCTTTGATCGTGGCTTTAAGTAGCTGCATTTGAGAGATGTCGTCAGCTGTGGGTAAACGCTCTGCTGGAGCAACTCTGACCACCTCTTCATGTAGGGATTGCTGCAACTCCGGGTCTTGTGCCAGGTGATACAAACA
>BLSH010203843.1:159219-169724 GCA_018402905.1 Glandirana rugosa
GTGGTAGGTGACTGGACGACTGTGGTAGGTGACTGGAAGACTGTGGTAGGTGACTAAACGACTGTGGTCAGAAGGTCAGTGGATGGTGTCAGCAGGTCAGTGGATGGTGTCAGCAAATCAATGGACGGTGTCAGCAAGTCAGTGGATGGTGTCAGTAAATCAGTGGATGGTGTCAGCAGGCCAGTGGATGGTGTCGGCAGGTCAGTGGGTGGTGTCAGTAGGTCAATGGGTTGTGTCGGCAAGTCAGTGGGTGGGGTCAGCAAGTCAGTGGATGGTGTCAGCAGGTCAGAAGGTAGTGTCAGCAGATCAGTGGATGGTGTCAGCAGGTCAGTGGATGTGCCATCAGGTCAGTGGATGGTGTCAGCAGATCAGTGGATGGTGTCAGCAGATCAGCGGATGGTGTCAGCAGATCAGTGGATGGTGTCAGCAAGTCAGTGGATGGTGTCAGCAGATCAGTGGATGGTGTCAGCAGGTCAGTTGAGGGTGTCAGCAGGTCAGTAGGTGGTGTCAGCAGGTCAGTAGGTGGTGTCAGCAGGTCAGTAGGTGGTGTCAGCAGATCAGTGGATGGTGTCAGCAAATCAGTGGATGGTGTCAGCAAATCAGTGGATGGTGTCAGCAAATCAGTGGATGGTGTCCGCAGGTCAGTGGATGGTGTCACAAGGTCACTGGGTGGTGTCAGCAAGTCAGTGGATGGTGTCAGCAAATCAGTGGGTGGTGTCAGCAGATCAGTGGATGGTGTCAGCAGGTCAGTGGATGGTGTCAGCAGATCAGTGGATGGTGTCAGTAGGTCAGTGGGTGGTGTCAGTGGATGGTGTCAGCAGGTCAGTGGGTGGTGTCAGTGGATGGTGTCAGCAGGTCAGTAGTATAATTGAAGTATATATTCTGCAATAGCCACTTAGGATACATATCCACTCTGTGTGCACCAAAGGCCTTTGCAAACCCAGATATTACCTCGTAAAAGGTAGTAATGGCATCATCATTGTGCTGTAAATAGCCTGTGCAGAGAGCAGAGCTGTGGGAGGGGCCCAGCAGGCTCAATCACTATAGGGTGCTTGCAGAAAACTACAGGAGGGGGCGGAGGCAAGACTAGTCACTCTGCACATGGAGAGAGAGCAGAGTTGTGGGAGGGGCACAGCAGGCCACACCCACACTAGGCTGCCTGCAGAAAACCACAGGAGGGGGCGGAGACAAGACCAGTGACCCTGCACAAGGAGAGAGAGCAGCAGTGAGCGGTCTTTATTACAGGAAGTCTCACACTGGATTACTGCACAGATCTGGAAGAAATACACAACGCTCATCCAGGGATGTATTTATAAAACATTTTGCAATAGCATTTTACCCACTGAAACTGGATGTACATTCGATCTATATGAATGAGGCAGAACAATGAATGTTATTAGGCTACCTCCTGTGTTAGTGGAATGTTTTTAAAAATACTGCATTTGGCCACCAGGTGACGCTAGGTATCCTATGAATTTTCCTAGGATACTTAGCACCATCTTGTGGCCAAATTTGACATTTACAGTTTTAAATCAATGAAAAATATTCAAACAGCACAGGAAAAACAAATAACTATTCTTTTGCCCCATTTGCACAGAACGAACAAACCTTAGCATTCACTTAGTGAATTGCTATGCAATTTTTTTCTAAATGCAACTCCAAGATTCAAGCAGGGATACACATGCCTCTTGTATTTAGACAATGTTTGCTTATCCTGAAGTACAGCTTTGAAGCTAAACTCTAAGCACAAAAACTTTAATTGAAGTATATATTCTGCAATAGTCACATAGGATACATATCCACTCTGTGTGCACCAAATGCCTTTGCAAACCTAGATATTACATTGTAAAGGTAGCAGTGACATCATCACTTTGCTGTACATAGCCTGTGCAGACAGCAGAGCTGTGGGAGGGGCCCAACCGACTCAACCACTATAAGCTGCCTGTAGAAAACTACAGGAGGGGGCGGAGACAAGACCGGTCACCCTGCACAAGGAGAGAGAGCAGCAGTGAGCGGTCTTTATTACAGGAAGTCTCACACTGGATTACTGCACAGATCTGGAAGGCATACACAAAGCAACCCAAGATTTGAGAAGGAATATGAATGACAAATGGATTTAGACAATATTTGCTTATCCTGGGGTTTATATATGAATGGACATTTGTCCGGTGAGGCCATGTTCAGCATTGTTTACTCCCTCTAGTGGCTGAATTAGGAATTACAAGGAGCTCTAGTAGCCTCTATACTTACCGATAACTCATGCGTATGGAACAGGTATCCTCTGATGAAGTACCAATAGAGGTTGGTTAGTAGAGAAGGTCCAGGTAAGTCTTCAAAGGTTTTAAATTTTTTGTCCCCCTCTAACACTCCGGCTGCTGCAGCTTCTGTTGCCGCTGCTTTGTGCTGCAATCGCCCTACCCTGGAGGTCTGCAGCAACAGACGGCCCCGGGCCCCGGGGGACTGGAGAGAGAGAGACCTTAATCCGAGAGCATTCATGGCTGCGAGGAATATTGTGTACATCACTGGTGTTCTTTCTGTCATATAAAGGATGACGGGTAACACCCACTAATTAACTTCTCTAGCGCTGGAGAGAAATCTGACCATACAGAGATACCAAAAAACAGGAAAATAATGTGACCCCGCCCAGTTTTCGCAATTTGGCTTGGAGACAAACATCAAATGTACAATTTGTACAAATTAAGACCTATAGCAGCTTATCTTTGACTGATCCAACATCTCTAGCATGTAAAACCTTTGTACAGTATTGTGAAATAAAGAAACAACTTCAACACCAAGGGACAGGACATTCTTGTAAATTAACAACTTGCCTACCAGGCACCTTTCATACCCCCTTCCTTCCCAGGCCAATTTCCAGCTTTCAGCGCTGTCACACTTTGAATGACAATTGCGTGGTCGTGCAACACTGTACCTGAGCTTTCTTTTGGTGGTATGTAATCACCACTGTTTTTTTTTTTTTTTTTTTGCTAAACAAACTAAATAAAACCGAAAATTTTGAAAAAAAAACATTTTTCATAATTTGTTATAAAAATTTTTGCAAACAGGTAATTTTTCTTCTTCACTGATGTGCACTGATGAGGTTGCACTGATGGGCACTGATAGGCTGCACTGATGGGCACTGATGAGGAAGCACTGGTGGGCACTGATGAGCTGCACTGATGGGCACTGCTGAGGAGTCACTGATGGTCACTGATGAGGAAGCACTGGTGGGCACTGATGAGGTAGCACTGATGGACACCAATGAGGAGTCACTGATGGTCACTGATGAGGAAGCACTGATGAGGAAGCACTGATGGGCACTGCAGAGGAGTCGCTGATGGTCACTGATGAGGTGGCACTGAGAAGCTGCACTGATGGACACCGATGAGGAGTCACTGATGGTCACTGATGAGGAAGCGCTGGTGGACACTGATGAGGAAGCACTGGTAGGCACTGATGAGGTGGCACTGTTGGACACTGAAGAGGCTGCACTGCTAGGCGGCACTGATGGGCTCTGATAGGCAGCACGGATATGTGACATTCATGAGGAGGCACTGATGAGGAAGCACTGATGAGGCTGCACTGCTAGGTGGCACTGATGGGCTCTGATAGGCGACACTGATGAGGAGGCACTGATTTTGCAGCACTAGTGAGCACTGTTGGGACTACACTGGTAATCAGGACACTGATAATCAGTGCCCTGATTATCAATGCCAATGTCCTTTTAACACAAGCTGGTTATCTGCTCTCTTCTCCCCTCCTCATGCTGTCAGTGAGAGGAAAGAAAAGCCGATAACCGGTTGTGTTTACATCCATAATCAGCTGTCATTGGACACAGCTGATCATGTGGTAAAGGGCTGCTGTGATTGGCCCTTTACCCTGATCTGTGACCAGCTAAGCCTAAAGGAGTCAGCGATCACAGAGCACGCTGCGGGCAGAGTGATCACGGGATGACGTCAATAGACGCCCTCCCAGCAATGTAAGCCCGCACTGTAGCCATCGTTCAGCTATAGCACGGGTGGGAAGGGGTTAATTACAATTTCTGCCACGAGTGATATCGCTGTACAACCCAGATTGGATGTGGAGCCGATGCAGCCCTCTAGGATTGGGGAATCTCGTAACTTTGTAAACAGTAAAACAAAAGGGGGCAAACGCCTAGTGCATTATCCACAGCACTTTATTGAAATATAAAAAGAGTACATACTCACAAAAAGGTAGTGACAATATTGCACATCAACCAAGGAACTGAAGCATCTAACATATGATGGAACTCTTCTGGTTTAACTGCAGGTCTGATAGCAGCTGCTATTATGACATCCAGTTGAACCAGAAGAGTTCTATCGCATGTTAGGCGTTTTGGTTCTTTGGTTGACATCCTTTTATTTACACAATTTATCTAAAGCCAAGGTCCATAAAGACATGGATGAGTGAATTTGGGGTGGAGGAACTTAACTGGCCTGCACAGAGTCCTGACCTCAACCTGATAGAACACCTTTGGGATGAATTAGAGCGGATACTGCAAGCCAGGACTTCTCATCCAACATCAGTGCCTGACCTCACAAATGCGCTTCTGGAAGACACTCCTAAACCTTGTGGACAGCCTTCCCAGAAGAGTTGAAGCTGTTATAGCTGCAAAGGGTGGGCCAACTCAATAGTGAACCCTACGGACGTAAGCCCCGTACACGTGGTGTGAATTTTGGATGGGAATTTTCATTCGACGGCCTGTCGTGCAAAATTCTTACCGTTAGTACGCTCCTTTCGACAGCCGCTTTTGATTTTTCATCAGACAAAAGCTGGATGTGCTGACTAGTAAATTTTTGTCTGTCTGCAACGCCACGTCCGATTTTCGTTCTGTTAGTACGGTTTTCTTATGAAAAAAAATTGTACGACTGAGACTGCGCATGTTCAGAAAAGAAAATGCAAAAATATTCAAAACATTATGTCACTTCTGATGTTTAATTCGGTCGTACGAAAATTTTCGTATTGTTAGTACGCTCTTTACTTTCGACATGAGACAAGCATCCAGCAAAAAAACGTACGTTCTGACATCTGAAAATTGGATCGTGTGTACGAGGCTTAAGACTGGGATGCCATTAAAGTTCATGTGCGTGTAAAAACAGGCATCCCAATACTTTTGGTAATATAGTGTATGTCCGTAATGACAAACCAATAATCGAAAAAGCATACCGTATCATTCTGAGATGTAGAGGAAACCCCAGAGTTACCATTAAAAAAAGAGGGTAAACTTATGATCCAGATGAATGAAACAAGAACTCATGGGGAGCTGAACTGACAATAGGGAGTGGGTAGACACCCATAAAGGCTGGGTTCACACCTAATACAGAGCGGCTCACAGCAGGGGGTCCGGTGTGTTCCTGTTCTCCGTTTCAGGGAGGAATCAGGCCCTAATTTCTCCCTGAATTCAGACCTGAACCGGAGCCAAAGACACACAGGACCTCTGTGCAATGCGCTCCATGGCCGGTCAGTCTCCTGTCAAGCAAATTGGAGGTGGGGAAACCCACCTCCAATTTGCATCAATGTGAACCCAGCCTAAAGGAAAGAATTACCAAATAGCAAAGGATTACATGGCGCACTCCAGCTGGGGCTTGTGACAGTTAAAATCAATGGTGACTGTGTCACACTTTGGGCAGTCTTTATAAGTGTACAGATTGATTAGTCCGTGTAGGGAGCAATAAAAGCAGAAAGCTATCCTTAGGTGGCTGCCGACTGGATGGAGAGCTAAAAGAAACTCTGGAACGTAAAAGAGACAAGAAAGCGGCACCTTCTAAGTGTAACAATTACACATTTAATGATGAACTTGTAAGAGTAACACTCACAAAGGTGCAATATCAACCAGCATGGCTGTAAGGTGTTCTTCCTCTCCGTCCTTAGTGGGATATCTGGTGTCTCCGGCTACAGAGGCTTCGCTGGTGGCTCCCAACGCTTCCGGGACCTTGGCGTCCCTTGGGGAAACACTCAGGACCACAGATGGTGTCACTTCCTTGTACGCCCGCTGTATCCGTACCCAGGAATGATGCCATCTGTGGTCCTGAGTGTCCGCCCATACCGACGAGTTCCCGGAAGCTTTGGGAGCCACCAGTGAAGCTTCTGTAGCCGGAGACACCAGACACCCCACCAGGGACGGAGAGGAAGAACACCTTACATCCATGCTGGTTGATATTACACCTTTGTGAGTGTTACTCTTACGAGTTCATTATTAAATGTCTAATTGCTACACTTAGAAGGCGTCGCTTTCTTGTCTCTTTAAAGGAAAGAATTAAAAGAGGAAAAAAGAAGAGAGAGAGAGAGAGAAACAGGAATAGAGGAGGGAACAAGAGAAAATGGAGGCCGAGTTTCCCAGGAGTAACTACAATGTATCCTTGTAGAAGAGAAGTAATGGTGAGACACCCTAATTAAAAAAAAAGAAAATACAAAAAAAGAAATTATATTTAAAAGAAAAAAAATACATAGAGAAAAAAAAAAAACAGAGTGCCCAAACCTGCAGAGGATAACCTTAGTAATGCATAAGGTGAATAGCAATCGCCCCATCTAGGGCAGTCATGAGGGAGGGATCCCAGGCAAGAAGAAATGAGAAGCGGCTCAATGGGCAAGTCTATGCTTCAATTTGTTGGAAGTGGAATAATGCTTCGAAATATACCACAAAGTGGTAAACTTCCCAAGAGTCAGACTCTCTGGCCTGCATTTCCTCCATCAGCATGGTGTCATTATTTAAACCCAGCAGGATAGGGGAGGTGTGGTTATGGACTTCCAGAATCTAGAGATGAGCTGTCTCTAGGGCAAATTTAGACAGGAGACAATTAACCTACCAGCATGTCTTTAGAGTGTGGGAGAAAACTGGAGTGCCCGGAGGAAACCCACGCAAGCACAGGAAATACAAACTCCAGGCAGGTGGTGTCATGATTGGGAGTTGAATCAACGAACCTAGAACTGCTAGGCAGAAGTGCCAACTAGCAATATGGACATGTTTGTAGTTCTCCCTCCATAGATACAGCGGAGGAGTGACGTAGCCATCCAGATACAGGAAATGTATTATTTGCATAATTACCGGGTGAAAATGAAGCAAAGGAGGATTGAAAAAAAAAACATGAATGAAGCCATCAAAATAAGGACTTTTGGTTTTGAGTTTAGTTATGAATCAAACTGCAAAGACGGACAGAACAGTTGGGAGCTATGGTAATGCATACAGATACATCACAAGCATGCAGGAACCACAGTATTGTCTACATACCTCTCTTCGTACTGTCATTGGCTCTCCATTAAAAGCTAGTAGTGATGGAACCAAAAGGACCACTTTTCTCCAATCTGTGCTCCATTTAAAAAATGTAAATTTCAGTTTTTCATGGAGGCTGGCAGGCTGAATTTCACAACAGCTTCTTTCATCTCTTAGGCACTTTAGTAATGAGATATCCCCACTGGAATTTCCTTTTTCGATTGACAGTCAATGGAAAATACACCCACGCTGACAGGTTCTCTATAATTGATGCCTTTAGTTAGTTTTTTTTGTTATCAGGGTGGGGGAGAACACATATATGGCAGCAGTGAAGTCAGGTGGCTCAACACCGGGAGTAGTGATGGGCTCAGGTGTGTTTGGATCAAAGCTGCCAGGAAGCCTTCAGTGCACACCGCCAATCATAGGCAGTGAGGCATTTTCCGACTGGCCACTGCACATACACATGCTGCCTATGATTGGCGGTGTGCATTGGCGGGTTTGATCCGAACACGCCCGAGCCCATTCTTATCTGGGAGATGTTTGAGGATGATGGAGTGCGTCAACCTAGCGGGTTTCACCTAAAACTCAAATATTGGTTTTGGCTGTTGTTGACCATTTGAAACTTTCTCACAGGTCCATTTACATCCTTGCTGTGCATTAACATACATGATGTTATGGGTTAACGTGCGTTGTGTTAAGGCAGCCTATTGAAATCAATAGACTCACAGTGCACCTAAATGTCTTGAGAATTGGACATGCAACAAAATTTGTAGTGCAATGTAGTATGGCGCGTTGCTGTGCATTGTGCCTAGTGTGTTGGAGTGCCCTTCAAAGTGAATAACATTTCAGGCAACATTGAATGCGTTGTCATGTGCATTCCTACGATGCATAGATGTAAAGGGATCAGTGGCAGCCGGTCCTTAAGGGGGGCCTGGGCACCGCCCCCCTAATCTCCATCCGCTGGCCTTTAATCTCCATGCGGGGAGCTGGACGCATAGATTTCTACAACCTTTTTTTTTTAAGCACATGATTAGAGCCTGAGGCTCTACTTGGCTTCAAAAAGGTTGTCCTCGGGGTGCAGTGCTCACCCACTTATGACATTAGCAAATTAACATTCGCCATTTGTCTTCCTGCTTCTCCTCCTGGCCAATCAGGACCGGAAGCGAGTCTTAAGACGGGAGGAGAAGCCGAGGAAGCAGCCAAAGCCACCCACGACCTTGATGGGGTAAATGCGGATTTGGCGGGGGGGTTTGTTTGCCACCTCCCCCCCCCCCCCCAAGAATGGAGCACCACCCGCCACTGAAAGGATCCCTAAAAGTGCAGCCTAAGAACAGGCACCACTGCTATTACCACTGTTATACAGACTACCCTCCTCAGTGTTCCTCATTGGAACTAATTTCACTTTGTTACTTGTGCCTTCCTAAAACCAACATTCACCTGATATGCAAAATCCATCAGCAGCAAAGAAAGGTCAGTCTCATAAGAGTGAGGAATGGCAATTTCCCATTCTTACACACCTTCTGTAGCAAAGTGAAATCAATTTCAGAAAGGCACATACGTTTCTTTTTTTTCAAGAGCAGGAGCCCTAGGCTGTTTGCTATTTAGGGCTTTAAGTAAGGGTTTACAGATTTTTATAATGGAGTGAATTGTGAGTTAAAGCGCCATACAGTGGCTGACAACATGCTAAACCCCCCCCCCCCCCCCCAAAAAAAAATGTTATGGGTTTTTGCACTTACTGTAGAATTCCTTATTGGAATTCCACCGTGGGACACGGAAAGTCACAAACTGTTGGTTTTTGCTATTGCTTGATCACATTCTAACTCAACATTATAGGTTTTCCCGTGTCTCCATGGACTAGAAAGAAAGGGATATTATTATGACATTGACTACTGTTCAAATTAGAGGCAAAAAATGATTGGAGACAAAGTTCTGAGGTCTAGGAGTGTGGCTAGGCATCACAGGCACAGAGGAACCATAGGACACGTATTGTGACACCGGACATGAACAAGAAACAATGTGGCGTGTGAGCAGATCTAAGAAGGATAAAGACAAAATCCATTAATAACAAATAATGAAAACTTGTTTTATTGTAGGTATAGGACAACCGAGGGGATGAGGATTACTGAAATTGTAAGGAAAGGCATAATGTTTTTTAAACACACACACACACATATATATATATATATATATATAAAAATATATGCACAGTTGTGCTAATAAGTTTACACACCCTGTATCTATATATACAGTGGATACGGAAAGTATTCAGACCCCCTTAAATGTTTCACTCTTTGTTATATTGCAGCCATTTGCTAAAATCATTTAAGTTAATTTTTTCCCCTCATTAATGTGCACACAGCACCCCATATTGACAGAATTGTTGACATTTTTGCAGATTTATTAACCACTTGCCGACCGCCAACCGCAGGTTGACGGCGACAAGGTGGTTCGTTATCGCAAATCGCCGTCATACGACGGCGGCTGCGATAACGCGCACTGTGTTCGGGGAGGGCCAGGGAGCGGGTGCGGCGGCTTCGATTGCCGCCAGGTACCCGCGATGGCCCCCCCGGAGCGAAGGAACGGAGGTCCGTGTATGTAAACACGGACCTCCGTTCTGTGAAGAGGGAAGGGCTGTGATCACAGCCTTCCTGTATACGAAGGCTGTGACCACTTCCCTTCCCCAGATAGGCAGTCCCCCATACAGTTAGAACACTCCCAGGGAACACTGTTAACCCTTAGAGCACCCCTGCAGGTTAACCCCTTCACTGCCAATGGCATTTACACAGTAATCAGTGCATTTTTACAGCACTGATCGCTGTATAAATGCCAATGGTTCCAAAAAAGTGTCAAAATGTTCCGACATGTCCGCTGAAATATCGCAGTACCGCTAAAAATCGCAGATCACCGCCATTATTAGTAAAAAATAAAAAAATAAAAGCCCCAAAAATGAATTCTCATCATCCGTAAACGCGACCACTTTTGCGCAAACCAATCAATAAACGCCGATTGCGATTTTTTTTATCGCAAATATGAGGAAGAATATAAATCGGCCAAAAATGGTGAAAAAAATGTTTTTTTATATTTTTTTTTTGGATTTGTATTTTAGCAAAAAGTAAGAAATTTGGGTTTTTTTTCAAAATTGTCGCTTTCTTTTGTTTATAGCGGCGATCAGAAATGACACAGAGGGGATCAAATACCACCAAAAGAAAGCTCTATTTGTGGGGAAAAAAGGACACAAATTTCGTTTGGGTACAACGTCGCACGACCGCGCAATTTT
>BLSH010203843.1:172692-188427 GCA_018402905.1 Glandirana rugosa
CGTCACCTGACAGTGACCCGGAGTAGTTCAGGTTACGACCCTGACCTCTACTCGAAATTGTAAAAAGACTTTGTTAATGGATATACACATATATATCTCACTCATGGACATTATTATTTATTATACACATGCTTAAAAGATTTGAGGAATTCTATTTATTTGAAGATTAAACACAAATCATGAGGAAATAAAATATATAGAAATTTTTTTACCAACGTAGATACACACGAGATGAAATATCGTTCTTGCCACTTGTATATGTCGTACACACACCCATACACGCTCACTACTTGGCTGTCATGTGACAGCCAAGGAGCCGAAAAAAAAAAAAAAAAAGTCAATGTACCGGCGCCACCTGCAGGTGGGCGGGGTTGACTTTTTTTTTTCTTCTTCTTCTTTTGCCGGCTGGGAGGCGGCGCCCCAGCGCCCCTCACACACCAGCCGCCGCTGCTTATGAGCACAACTGTATATATATATACACACACACATACCCACACACATGCTGTATATGTTCACCGTTCTTGCTATAAAGTAGAGCACACATAGATGCAACCATTTTTTTAAAGATATATAAAATAAAGGAGTACTAAACACAAATTAGAAGTTTATTTATCTTAAGGAGTTTAGAAAATTCGTACACATATTATTTATTATTACAGGTACTCACTCTATATATACACATATAGGTAATTGTTTCAGAAAAATGTTAAAGCTCATCTCCAGTCCCAGCATTGGACTTGATGAGGCCCAGTGACAGTCCACTGCAAGAGCATGGGGAAGAGAGACCCCCTGCTGTGGGAGTGGGGGATTGGGTAAATAAAAGTGCTTTTGCTCTCTAAACTAAAGGAGCAGTGCTGTCTAATCCACAGCTGCCCCCCCCCCACAATTCCCCAAGAATCTCCTGTGGCCCACCTGTTGGGTTATACTTTGGCGCTTACTACATAACTGGAATGGCCTCCCCTTCCCCCTACCACACCGATGGTCCTTTTTATAGCAATGAATTCCTGGGAAGAACTAACAAAGAGTTAAAGGCTATGTAATGTTTACTATTAAGGAACTCCATATTTCCATGACTATATTACAGATTTACAGAGGTTTGGAGTTCTGCCCTCTAGTGGCTGTTTGTAGATTTGTCAGAACAAGTGTTGGTATTACAGGAGGAGCCACTCTGAGGGTCATTGGGTTTCAGTTAGTACGTTAAGCAGATTTCCTCTCTAAGAACCTCAGGTTTATGGGTCGTTTTGCTGATAGGACGATACGAGCAATTGTTTTGACATCTCCCAGTTTGGGATCAGGTTTAACTTCAAACATCCGGATTATCTGTAAGAGAGGAAACCAAGAGGTTAAAGGGGGATTCCAGCTTATCTCAGAATCTCTTCAAATAATATAATGCTGTGCAAACCACATGTATATGTGTTTAAGCCCAACTCCGACTCCCCTCTTCTACTGGAGGCCTTCTGCTGTATTTCATTTTTTTTTTTTACACTTACATTTTTGAGGAGTCTTCGAACCAGTCATATGATGCCCAGGGTCATCCTAGGATGCTCTACTGGCGTGTGTGGTCACATAGTGAGTGGGGGGGGCACTATGTACCTCTTACTAATTCACAGGTGGGGCAGTATGTGGGTGACCCATTCTTTTTAAGGAGGGCTTCCAGGTTCTGATAAGCCCCTTGCCCGCAGCCCCCCCCCCCCCACAGCCACAACCACAGGGCTAGGGTTTTGGGTAACAGCAAGGTATCCCCCATGTTGAGTGTATGTGCCCTGGTATAGATCAATGAAGATGGGCGCACACTCACCCCCATCCCTTTCCTGGCCTGCTCAATGCTCAGATAAGGGCATGGTGTGAATTTTTGGGGGGATGTACAGTAAGTGAATAGGCCGGTGGCTTTACTGGTTGTTAAGGACTTGAGAGTAGCTGCACCTGCTGCCATTCTTAACAACTATTGATAGTGGGGAGTTGTCACATATAATCATAGTAATATTGTTACCCACTGAACAGGTAAATGTTATTGTGCAGAGCGCTGCAATTAAGCGCTAGAAGCTTCTTGGCTGCAGAGAATACTTTACTTCAGGGGTAGGCAACCTGCAGCCCTCCAGCTGTTGTAGAACTACATTTCCCATAAGGTATTGCAAGGCTGACAGGTACAATTACTCCCAGAGGCATGATGGGACTTGTAGTTTTGAAACAGCTGGAGGGCCGCAGGTTGCCTACCCCTGCTTTACTTTCATGGAAGAGTATCAGAACATAAACAGGAACTTAGAGGAGTACATACACTTACATAAGGAAGGTAGTTCCTCTGATTACTTTACCATAGAACACACTATAACTCTGCAGTGCCACCTGGATAGATATGTATAATGCATACATATGTATAGTTCACAGTATATAGTCAGATTACAAAAAACTTGCTGTTGCTCTTCCAACACCCCTTCTCAACAGCATGTGCTTTGTCAAATTATATTCAGCTTCTTCTGGAAAGAACTATGACGTTCCTTCAACAAAGGCTTGGCGAGTGCACCAGCAGTCATCTCCTCTGATGGGCAGTATTAAATGTCAAAAACACCTTGCTCTTGATTGTCCCTCAGTAGGTGATACTTAAGGTTGATATGTTTGGTCCTAGGATTGACCCTTTCTGATTGAGTAAGCTTTATACAACCCTGGTTGTTTTCAAAAATGGGAATTGGTTTTTACAGATCTATCCCAATGTCCACAAAAAGTTGACAAATCCATATTGCTTTTTGACACGCATATGCTGCTGCAATGTACTCTGCTTCAGTTGAAGACAGAGTGGCAGTTGCTTGCTTTTGACTGGACCAACTTATGGTTCCTTCCCCATACTGGAAGATGATTCCACTTGTGGATTTGTGGTCTATGCAGTCCCTGGCCCAATCAGCATCCACATAGACGACCAATTTTGGATCTGATGTTGCTGGTAATCGTAACTGAATTGTTCCTTTGAGGTATTGCATCACTCTCTTCACTGCGTTCCAGTCACGCTGACAGGGAGCTGAGACTTTCCTGCATAGTATGCCCAATGCTATGTATGGTCTTGTCACAGTGGCAACATATAGCAGCTTACCGATTGCTCTGAGATTTGTATCATTTTTGGGTAGCAAGTTTTCTGCTTCATTGCTCTTTAGATAGACGGGTTCCATAGGAGTTTTCACTTCATTTGCATCTTGCTTATGGAATTGTTCCAAGATTTCAGAGATTTTCTAAGATTGGTTGAGAAGGTAACTTCCATCTTCTTCTCTCTCTATTTGGATTCCCAGATAGTAGCTAATGTTCCCTAGCTCTTGGATAACAAAAATTTCTTTCAGCTTGTGAACTGATTGTAATCCCCTTCTTGTTCAAAACAAGTTATGTCATCGACATAGATAAGGATGTATATCCACCTGTCTCCTTGATTCTTGGAGACAGGGGTCTGCTGTGTGGTAAGTACTTCATTTACTTTCTCGTTCCACATCCTTGCAGATTGTTTAAGACCGTAGATGCTCTTCTGAAATTTACACACAAGGTTATCTCCTTGCTTAAACCCTCGTGGTTGCCCCATGTAGAGATCTTCCTTAATGTCTCCATATAGGAAAGCAGTTTTAACGTCTAGGTGTTTGACTTGCATGCGCTTTCCGGCTGCATTGCTAAGAAGCGCTGTGATGGTGGAGTGTTTTACGACAGGAGCAAATGTTTCATCATAATCTTTACCGAATTTCTGGTAGTAACCCTTGACAACTTTGTGGATATTCCCTTCTGTTTCTGACTTTACTTTGAAAGTCCACTTACTTCCTATGGTTCTTCGGTTAGGAGAGAGCTCTGTGAGGTTCCAGGCTTAAATTTCTTGAAGTGACTTTAATTCTTCTTCTACTGCCTTTCTCCATTTATTGGCTTCACATTTTGGCAGGTTTACTATGTCTTCCCAGGATGTTGGTTCAAGTATGCTGTGTGTTTTGACAGTGTATGACAGCTTGCAGGGTGGTATCCCCTTTGTAGTCTGAGTGGATCTTCTGATTTCAGATAGTTTAGCAGAATCTGGTGGAGAACTTGATTTAGACATTGTGAGTTCCACCTCTTGTTCTGACTCCTACACAGGTTCCCTTTGGTCGACCTTTTCTTCTGGTTTGTTGGGCATATTCACTTCACAGCTTTCAGGGATCTGTGTTTCTGGTGACGGACTCTCATCAAAATAAACACTACGGCTTATTGTCACTTTGTCAGTCTTTGGGTGTAGGATTTTGTTACCCTTAGTTTGCTCACTAGAATGCCCTCTATGGCTCTGTTCTCCAGCTTGGATCGCTTTTCACTTGGAATATAGCCAAATGCTATACATCCAATTAATCTGATGTGCCCTATGCTAGGCTCTGATCCATAGGGGTAGTATGTGCTGTAGGTAGGATGCTGTCATGACTGCGTTTCCCCAGCACCTGGCTATTTCTATAAGAGTGTGCTTTTTCCTTTCTGCTACACCGTTGTATTCAGGAGTGTATGGTGTGGTAGTCTGGTGTACTATTCCTTTTCTCTTCAGGTATGAGGCTACTTCGGTACAAAATAGTCCTGGTTTGCATTGGAATTTGTTGCTAGACATGGCAACGAACTCTTGAAGTTTCTCTGATGTTTCATTCTTGTGTTTCATCAAATAAGTAGTTGTGTACCTGGAATAATCATCAATGAAAGCCAGTAGATATCTGTTCCCGCCTGATGTGGGAGTTTTCATTGGACCACATACATCACTGTGTATGAGCTGCAGGGGGTAGGTAGTTTTTTTTTTTGAGATGCCTCTGGAAGGGGAGCATGTATGCCCTTGCACACAGCAGTTGCATTTCATGAGCAATTTGTAAGGTGTTTTATTGTCAAATCTTCTGATAAGCCTCTCTTTATAATGTCCTGTATAGCTTCTGGACTTCTGTGCCCCAGCCGCCTGTGCCATAAGTGAATACATTTGCTGTGTAGGTCATTAGAGACTGTATTGGCTTGCTGGTCTGTGGTGATGAGCTTGTATAGGTGATCATCTAGTTTTTCCTTTTTGAGGAATTGCTTATTATTGTGAATTGTGCATTCATCACCCTGAAACTTAACTGTGAGACCAGTGTTTGCAGGACTTTTCACGGATAGAAGGCTGCCTTCTAGTTCTGGAACATACAGGACTTTTTTTTACAAGAATACTGTGCTTGCCTTTTGGTGTAATGCAGTTCAGGAAGCCCTGGCCTTTGCCTTCTGCAGTGATACTTTTCCCGTTTGCTAGGAAAACTTTGTCTTTTGCATTGTAATCAATGTTTGTGAAGAAGGTCTCATCGCTAGTCATGTGGCTTGTCGCACCTGAGTCTATGCACCAGCTGCGTGGCTTTCCGCTCTGTGTCACTTTAAAGGTGCCACTCCATGAAGTGTCTGCAGTTTCCTTTGTGGCTGTTTTGACTCTTTCTTTTGTGGATAGCTTCAGCTTTCGTTGCTCGGCTGTCCAGATAGAATAGTCCTTTTTTAAGCGACCTGTCTTTTTACAGTGAAAACAGGCTCTGCTTTCTTTGTTGTGCTTTGTGCCTTTGTACATCTTAAAGTGGTTGTCAACCTGTGACAACCACGTTAACCTACAGGTAAGCCTATAATAAGGTGCATGGTTTAGGAGATACACAGTGTAATGTCATTGCCAACGTCATTCGGCACATGCGCAGTGAAGAAACAGCTTGCTGTGCCATTTCTTCACCTCGTTCGTGCTGTCACTGGTGGCTCCCACGCGACTTTGGCCAG
The DNA here is from genome assembly GCA_018402905.1 of Glandirana rugosa. NCBI lineage: Eukaryota > Metazoa > Chordata > Amphibia > Anura > Ranidae > Glandirana > Glandirana rugosa. Next base: position 178,432 of record BLSH010203843.1, read on the forward strand.
TCACAGAGCCGGAGTCGCGGCCCCGGAAGGAAGAGGGGCTGAAGATGGACGCCGCCTGCACAGGGGACATCGCAGGCTTCGTTTGCAGGTAAGTGACACATAATGGGCAACTATGCAATGCATAGTAACCCATTATGCTTTTACTGTGCAAGGGAATATAGAGGAAGTAAACCCCATCAGGGTTTACTTCCTCTTTAAGAGCTTTGTTGTCATGGTGTGTATTTTCTTTCCTTCTGTCATATTCATCAATTAACTTGCCTTTGACATATTCCAGTGTCAGTTCCTGCTCAGGTCTGGCTTTTAAAGTGTTAATAAGAGCAGTATATGTCTCTGGAAGGCTGCAGAGGAGCAGGGCAACAATATGGTTATCTTTGATGTTCTCTCCGATGGCACGCAGCTGCTCTATGATCTCTAGCATAGCATTCATGTGTTCACTCATTTGCTGGCATTCTCCTAGTCTCATCTTCTATAATTTTCTTAGTAGAAACAGCTTACTGTTGAGACTTGCATGTTCATACAGTTTTTCTAATGAAGTCCACATACCTTTGGCTGTATTCTCTGTTTTTATGTGGATAAGCTGGTCATCTTCCACTAGTAAGCTTATAATCGCTTTTGCCTGTCTATCCTTCCTGTCCCAGTCCTCCGTCTCTCGATCTGTGGGTCTGTCTGTATTCACCACTTGCCACAAGTCATTCTTGTTCAGAAACATCCCTAGCTTAAACTTCTATTACTGGTAATTGGCATTGTTCAGCTTTGCTATTGCAAACTTCACATCTGAACTGCTTGACATCTTTGCATACAGTACTCACAGACTCACTGAGTTGCATAATTCTCTTTCCAGTGCCTCTGGGTGCCTGGGAGGTGTGCTGGGACCCATAACCTATTGGGCAGAGTATTGCAATTAAGCGCTAGAAGCTTCTTGCTTGCAGAGAATATTTTACTTTCACGGAGGAGTATCAAAACATAAACAGGAACTTAGAGGATTCAAGTACATACACTTACATAAGGAAGGTACTTCCTCTGATTACTTTACCATAGAATACGCACTATAACTCTGCCGCGCCACCTGCTGGATAGATAGGTATAGTTCACAGTATATAGTCAGCTTACAAAACAACTTGCTGTTGCTCTTCCAACAAATGTTTGGGTGTTCATCTGAACACCCGAACAGCCAAAGTTCAGGACTGAACCTTAAAACCCATATTTTTCCCATGCAGTGTGGGCACTGTATGGTTAACTGTTCATTTTTGTCTAGGGGAGAGGAGAAGGGAGATATACTTACCCAATCCTCAGCACAAGACTGGTCCAACACCCCCGCGCTCCAGAGGTCTTGAGTTGTGGACTGTTCTTGATGTCATCAAGCCCAGAGCAGGCTCCCTAGACCAGGAACAGTCCACCACTGTACCGTGGGGGAGCACCGTTTCCGGTGACACAAAGGATGGGGTGAGTATAAGCTTTCTCCTCACCCATAGACAAAATTAACTCATGCAGTGCAAGTGTCCAACTCTCTCGGTTGATCTCTCTTGTAGACTTTATTTGTCATTAAAATACATAACTTGAGGCTCTTGCTTCCTATGCTCTCTGCTCTGTACCTCTGTGAAGATACCTTTTTTTGCTCCTTTTTCTTCGCAGACTTACCCGTGAAAGTGCCAGATGCATCTCGAGCTCGGCGATCCTCTTGCCCGCACATGCTCGCACCCCGTAGCCAAAAGGAATGGAACCGAACGGGTGGTGGGTCATCCCTTCATCCCGTAGCCACCGTTGAGCACAAAACTTCTCTGGATTCGGGAAGTGGGCTTCATCCCTAGAGATGGCGTAATGATTTAAGACGAAGAGAGTCTGGAAGTAGAAGAAGAGACACAGCTAGTGCTCCTTTCCTGTATACACCTCTACACACTGATAGTATCAAACGCCCACAGATACAACAGGAGCAGCTGCTACTGACCCCCGACTCATATCCTTCTCTACTTCTCACTTCACCAACCAAACCTCCATAACAGTCCTCTCCTCAATGTGAGGACACTTTTATGCTTTACAAATAATCAGACAAAATGATTCTCACGGTTGGAGTTTTGAAGCAACAACGCATCCCCAAGGTATTTTACACTTTTTGCAAAAAAATTACCAAATGCAACCTGTGACGAACGCGGGTATCAGATCGCTGCCCTCCTCACCGACCGGTGACCGAGGACCCCCCCTGATCTAATACCGCACTTGTCACAAACATAACAATGCCACTCTCAGCTGCTTTCGGCACAAAGATTTCCCAGTCTGCGGGACCACCATCTAAATGCCAGCCGCCTGAGAGCGATTGTTACCTGGCTAATTCAAACAATTAACCCTTTCACTGCCACCACTTCTGGATACCGGCCAGAAGACCCGTATGTTAGCAATACCAGTATTTCAGAATAACTGCCTGTAACACACACTGTCACCGCAGGCAGGTATATTCAGATGCGTTATTCTAAAAAACAGTAGCGCTCTTCAAAAAGGAACAGATTTGTGATAGTTACATCAGCTTTAGGGACAAAATTAACACTTTTCAAAATAAGGTTTAATAATGAAAAGGTCAAGTTTTAGGTGCAGTAAAATATTTACAGAAAAATAAAGGTACAAAGTAAGACAAAATTTACAGCAAAGGAACAGAATGAAAAAATACCTGCATTTGAAATGTCCGTGTCTAATCAGTGTTTCTAAGATGATTTCCTGGTTCTCTGATGTTGTTTCATTGATGGTACTTGAGAACTGACATTTGATCTTGGCAGTCCCTTTTCTCTGGATGACAAGGGGTGGAGCCATACCCCTCTAGCCAGTCGCATGAATGGGCGTTTTCTTAGACAATGTCCAGGGCGGGCCGTGGCGATACCTGCTTCATAATTCAGCATAGCATATTTGAAGATTGGGCCGCCTGGCACATGTCCCAGTAAGAAATTCCATTTCGGCATGCGCAAAGCTTTCAAATGACTCCAAACATGAGAGTTCTGAGACCTTCTGGGACCCTGGGGAGGGAATAGACGAGTTCTATCCCTCCTTGGGTAACAAGGGGTGAATGTTTATACTTGAATTATCCGGGCCGAAATGCTACATTCAAATATGTATCACCATGGCATATTTCTACCAGAAATTATGGGTTTCTATAGCTTTTGGGTAAGTTTTAAGACAGAGAGAGGGTCATCCCTAGGTTAGAGTTGCCAGGGTAATTTATGGTCAAACATCAGTTTGTTGTATGTTTGTTCAAGATAAGCAAACAGGGCTTCTTCCTGACCAGGCATGGACCATAATCAGAGGGTCCCTTTTGAAGTTGATCTGGCCAGAGAGAGATGGGGTTGTAAATAAGAAGCTTTGTTCTACTTCAAACTGTCATGTTAGAGGGAGAGAAAAAAAAACAACTTAGCAGCCATGTAAGTAGCTGCCTTCCAAAATGGAGTCTGTGGTATCATTACTTTGCATGGGTCTCATGCGTGATACCATCACACAACCACATTAATAAAAAAAATTAAAAATTTGCATTTCTTACATTTTTTTTTTTGCATTAAAGCCTGTAGAGCATTACAACCATGATCAGTGCATTGCAACAGGCTCCTGAATTTGTTTACATCCCTGCCCCACATCCTTTCTGAGGTAAGGACCTTCTGTTATGCAACTAGAGGAAGTACACAGTGGACCATGAGTGTGGTGTCTTGTGTCAGTTGTTTCTACAAGCCCCTTGCCACCGTGGCAGATGGGACTTGCAGTCTCCCCATTCTATGTGAATGAATCTGTAAATTAATGACTCAGTTGTTTGGGTGGAGCCATGCACAACCGTACCAAATTCAAACAACAACTGGATGCTCTGGAAAGAGGCACCCTATGGTTCAGGGAAGAGTGTGTGTGAGGGTGGTGGTATGGTGTGGTGTGTGTGTGGAGGGGGTTAGAGAATATGACCATGGTCCTTTAAGGTGGACTATGTTTTTATGCAGAATTCCAATTCCATTGTTTCCCTTCCCCTCCCCATGCCCTGCAGCCCTCCACACACCTGTGTTTTTATCATTTTTGGGAAAAATACCTTAGATCCAGACATCTTCTGGCTGGTGACTTCAAGAGAGAGGGGTCCTGTCTGCTGCATACAGGGCTGCCGGTAAAGGGGTACCACTGGGCCTCCTGTACGTGGCCCAGGCCCCATCAGTTCTACAGGGGGGGCCAGGCAGTAGGGGGAATCGGATAATGTACAGCAGTGGTTCTCAACTCCGGTCCTCATGACCTACCAACAGGCCAGATTTTAAGTATTACCTTGGGGAGATGCAGACTAGAATACTGCAATCACTGAGCAGCAAATGATATCACCTGTCATGTATTTCAGTTATCCTGCAAACCTGGCCTGTTAGTGGTCCCGAGGACAGGAGTTGAGAACCACTGGTGTACAGGAAGGGGTGATCGTGTGGCGATTACAGGAACCGATCCCCTGTATGACTGTCCTTGCAGCATCTGAAAGCCAGCAGGAGGGAAAGGAGGAGAAGATGGCTTTCAGCTGGCTGCTGCAAGGAGAGCTATATAGAGGACTGGTTCCGGTAATTGCCCAACTGCCACTACAATCACACCCTCCTGTCCACTATCAAACTCCTCCTGCTGCCGGGGCCCCTCTGTGTGCCATTTCCCCACCGCTCTTCTGTTTTCTCTTCTCTCCCAGCTGCTACAGGGGGAGCCATATAAGTGATTTGGTTCCTGTAATTGCCCAACCACCACAACAATCACACCCTCCTGTCCACTTTCAAACTCCCCCTGCTGCCAGGGCCCCTCTGTGTCCCAGTTCCCCTCCACTCTTTTAGCTGCTGCAGGGGGAGCCACAGGGGGATCAGTTTTAGTACTTGCCACCCCCCCCCCCGCTCCAACCTCCATCCCTGTCAAAGATCCCCTTCCCCCTGCTGCCTGGACCACCCTGTGTGCCCCTTCCACAGCGTTGCCGGCTCCCCTCTCCCTCCTGCTGGCTACTGCGGACACACGGGGATCATTTCAGGATGGAGAGCGGTGGACGGGGATAAATATACATGTTTTTTTTACCAATCACTCACTGTGTTCTTTCATAACTGAAGCATAGCAGAAGAAAATTAAGAAATAAGTATCCAAGAGGCGCTGGGACTTTGATGTGAGTTCATATAAAATAGTGAGAGGACCAAAAACATTTGGAGAGCTCATTGGCTCAGGTTAGGCTGCTCACAACAGACAGGACTATCCCCCAGTGGGTACCCAGCAGGTTACCAGCAAAAGACATGCACCCATGGAAGGAGCACCAGACCAAATGATAAAAAAGTCCAGATTCATGATTGGTTTGCACACACACATAAAAAAAAAAAAATCAAACACATTTCGGGGGGCCATAAAACACTCCACCTTGCTATCTTGATTGCACACGCAGATGTTAAATCTCCCAGTTCAGCATTTAAAGCGGAGTTCCACCTAAAAAAGTGGAGCCTCCACTGATCTGCTTCCTCCCCCCCTCCAGTGCCACATTTCGCATCTTTCAGGGGGGGAGGGGGGAACAGGTTCCTGTTTTTGACAGGTACCCTTCCCCCTTCCGGGAGATGGCACCGCGGCTCTGTCCCTCAGAAGTTCGGCCCCCCTCCTCCTTCCTCCGCCGCTGGGCCAGTTAGAAAATGCAGCGCCGTTCGCACATGCGCAGTAGGGAAGCCGAAAGGCTTCACTGCTGGGTTACCTTAGTGGCGATGGCAGCGGCAGCACCCAACAGCCGATCCGAAAATCAGCTGGGGTGCCGACATCGTGGGCTCCCTGCACAGGTAAGTGTCCATATATTAAAAGTCAGCAGCTACAGTATATGTAGCTGCTGACTTTTAATTTTTTTATTCCCCAGGCGGAACACAGATTCACTCAGGAAAGCTCAATTTTAAATCCATTCAAGTTTATATTTTTTATTGGAGCCCTAAAGAAGCAGGAAGGCTTTCTGGCCACCAAAACGCATTTGATTTTTTTTTAAGTACAAACCAAGAAATTATTTGGACTCTTATCTTTTGTTCTGGCACTCCTTCCATTTGGTGCATGTTTTACACTATAGAATCATGTCAACTGATACTGCAGTCCTACCCAAAAACTGCACAACAAGCCTATTACATGTGACTGTGATGTCATACAGAACTCACACTGGGTACGTTTCTGGTGTTCATGCAGTTGCAGTGTGTTCCGGGTATTTTTATGGTTTATGAATTGATCCAGCACTCACCCTCTTGGGGAATTTGAAACCTTCAATGATCACCTCTTTGTCAGTGATGATTCTTGCGTTAGTCGGAACAACAGGATACAACCTGCGCATAGGAGGAAGAGAAGTGTCAGCAGTACCAGCAGAAGCAGCATGGTGGGGTAGGACAGAAATGATTTAAAAGGGTACATTTCTCCATCTACATTTCTCTTTCTACTGTGGATCACCCCTTCGTTTTCGTCCTGTGTCCTTTTATGCACCTTAAGGATCGATATATATGGACTTTATGCAATACTATTATTATTTTTTATAGCGCTGCACCTGATTTTATATATTGATTGCAAGGTTTTTTGTTCAGACCTGTTTGTGCTAGCGGCTTGTGTCTGATTCAAGCGCAGCGGCTGCTATTTTAAATTTACATTTCTCCATGTTTTATCCTTTTAAAAATGTTATTTTTTAATCGGTCGTTGTCTCCCATCATTCAGTATGTGTGTACGGGGCTTTAACCCTTTGGTGCTGGTGTAGTGTCATTAATTGATAACCCCACAAAAATGGAAACCGGAAGTGACGTTTCCACAAAAAATAACAACTGCGCATGCGTCCCTCCTCGCTATGCATTCGATGAAAGAATGTTACGGAAATAACGGATGTGGACACAGGTGAAAGTGGTCGGCCTCACTTCAGGCTTCGCTCGCTCGGCCTCCCGACATTTTTATAAACTCTATGTCTATGTGGAAATTGGGGAATGAAATTAGACACACCGTATACTTAGTACAGGGTGTAGCAACATGGCAGCGACGGAACGTCACTTCCGGTATCCATTGGTGTCGGGTATCCACTAATGACATTACACCAGCTACCGCCTGCCCTTTAAGAGGTTTGCTTCGCGGGGAGGCGCGGCAGGGCTTATGGCCTCAGGACCAATCCCATGATCACATGATTGGAAAAGCCCCAATCGCAAACGGCGATTGGGAACTTTCTGGGAGTCGCCGGTCATTGTGGAGGGAGTACGCAAGGCACATGCTCTCAGCACAGCACTGTCAGTGCTATTGCACGCAAATATGTGGCCACTTGGCGCCAAGGCCCGGCCACTGAGAGACTGCATATTTGCGCGTGCTTGGCGCCAGGAGATTAAGCCCCATGGGCAGAATGTCGAGAGACATCGACCGGTTAAAAAAACAAAATGGCTGAAATTCGGCCCGTGTGTATGGCACCCTGTCTGACGAGCATGCTAGAAAACCAGCAACCGACCTACTCCCAATCAGCGCTCTCAGCTGGCAGAGAGCAGTGCTCTCAATGGCAGAGGGCGCTGATGGGAGCGTTCTGTTAGGGGGCCGTCCCCGTCAGAACACAACCTCTCAGCGGGGGAGATAGCTGTACCAACTTTGTATAGTTAGTACAGTGGCTCTGAAAAACTCATAGTGTGTAGCTGGCTTTCATAGCAGGACTTCGTCAAGCGGATCAGGGCATCTGTCTGCTGATCCCTGCCGAGCAGGCGGACGACAGGTCAGTGTCCACTCCGCTGATGCAGATCGGACACAGCCTGCTGTTCTCTATGGGGCGACTGGATGCAAACGGACCGCCTGTCCATTTCCATCCGACTGTCATGCAATCCGATCTGCTAGACAGATGGGGAAAGGATCTCCATCGGTCTCTTTCTGGCAGACCTGATCAGATGCAGGCGGGTATAAATGCACACGTCTGTATATATCCGCCTCCCCATAGAGAACAAAAGGTGGCCTGAGTGGGTCCACACGAATAATGGACAGGCTGGCCCGTTTGGTCTGCTCATGTGAAAGGGGCCTTAAGGAGGAAGTAAACCCTGATGGCTTTTACTTCCTCTTTGTTCCTCCTTATTACCCTGCAATATAAAAGCATAATGGGCTAGTATACATCGTATATTATGTGATACTTACCTGCATTGGAAGCCAGCGATGTCCCCACTGCAGGCCGCATCCATCTTTTGCTCCTCTTCCTTCCGGGGCCGCAGACTCCGGCTCTGTGATTTGCCGGAGCCGCGTGACATCACTCCTGCCAATAGCAGCACGATCTCAGTGAAGAAACGGCGCAGAGGCCATTTCTTCACTGCCCATGTGCCCAATGACGTTGGCAAATCACAGTACACTGTATATCTCCTGAACCGTGCAGGTTTGGGAGATATGCAGGGCACCTACAGGTAAACCTTTTTATAGGCTTACCTGTAGGTTAAAGTGATTGTCAAGAGTTGACAACCACTTTAAAAAGTGCAATGTATATTTTTTAAGGAACTTCCAACTGAGCAATAGACAGAAAATGTACAAAAGTATAAACAAATAATGGAGACAACATATAGTAAGGGGATAAAAAAAAAAGAAGTCACTACCTTGATCACATCTGCAAGAGAAGTCACGTTCGGATAATTGGCAATTAGCGGTATTTGTGTCAGCTATAGGAACCTAACCACTTGGGCATTGTTTAAAGGGAATGTATAGAGCATTTATACTGGGAGTATCATTCGAAGTAATACTGCCGTCATTTTATATGATTTTCACAGCTTGTTCTCTATTTTTTGTTGTTATATATATATATATATTTTCTAATCAGGTAGTTTTTGTTAAAGATTTTATAAAATAAAAAATTAAACAATATAAAATAGAATTCAGAGCAAAAATTACAGTATCAATACAAAAACATTTGAAATAACAGCAATACACTTACTGAATCCCGTAAACAACAAGAATGAGTATATGCAATGCAATACACCCTAATAGTACAGAACATTATGGTAAATTGAAGATTATCCCTTAAAGCAGTGTTCCTCAACTCCAGTCCTCAAGGCCCACCAACAGGTCATGTTTTCAGGATTTCCATTATTATGCACAGGTGATTTGATCAGTTTCACTGCCTTAGTAATTACCACAGCTGATTCATCTGAGGGAAATCCTGAAAACATGACCTGTTTGTGGGCCTTGAGGACTGGAAATCCAGATATTTGTTATTATATTAAATAGAATTTAGCACATACAGTATGTTGCAGCACATCTCAACACATGGCAAGGCATGGTAGTTGACCATTTAAATACCAGGCTCTTTCACCCTCTTCCTGCCTAGGCCAACTTTTAGGTTTCAGAGCTGTTGCACTTTAACCACTTCAGCCCTGGAAGGATTTACCCCCTTAAAGGGGTTGTAAACCCCACGGTTTTTCACCTTTACTGAATGATAGTGTATAGACACTGTCTATTGTTGTGATTAGCTGTGATTGGTCACAGTTAATCACATAGTACAAATGGGCTGTGATTGGCCCTGTCTGTACCATGTGATCACTGTGACCAATCACAGATAGCAACACAATTGTTTACAATAAATGGCATGAAAGGAAGTCATTCATTGCTTACAACTGTCATGTGATCTGCTGTGATTGGTCACAGTGATCACATGACACTGGAAGCGGGCCAGTATAGTGATCAGTCATCCGCTGTGTCTGGTGGATGCAGCGGGTGACAGATCGCGCTGGTGTGGCCATGCGGTGCGCGTTCTCAGGATGACATCATATGACTTCCTCCCAGAACAATAGGGTCCCCGCCCGTCTGTCATTTTTACAGTGACACAGTCGGGAAGCGGTTAAAAAATTAAGGGCTGAGCTGCTGAGTCACTACTGAAATAGAGGAAGGGGCAGGATGAGCTGAGCTGCCAAGTCAATGCTTGGTGGGGAGGAAAAGGATGAGCTAAGCTGCTGAATCACTGCTGGGAGGGGGAACTGGGCAGCTAAGTCACAACTTGAAGGGCAGAGATAAGGTTCTGAATCACTGGGGGGGGGGGGGGGAGGAGGC
>BLSH010203843.1:203624-221786 GCA_018402905.1 Glandirana rugosa
CTGTGTGAGGGGGGGGGGGGGGGGGTTTTTTTAATGTACGGTTTACACCGTACATTCCCCCGCTCCTCACGAACTTCGCCTTCAAGGTAAAAACCCACCTTGAGGCGAAATTGGTGAAGGGCTGGCGCGATATCTGTTTTAGGGGGCGCGCGGGAAGCGATATTCTGGAGGACGTCCATGGACGTCCTGTCAGAATAACCCGACCGCGCTGTGGATGTCTTTTGTCTATAGCGCGGTCGGGAAGTGGTTAAAGCGGAGTTCCACCCAAAAATGGAACTTCCGCTTCAAGCACTCCTCGCCCCCTTACATGCCACATTTGGCATGTAATTTTTTTGGGGGGGGGGGGGGGGGAGTGTGTCCCCAGGTTTCAGAGGGACTTCCTATCCCTCTTTCACCTTCCGCCTCTGGGCCGCCTAGGTGACTCCTCCTCTCCTCCTAGGCGGCCCCTTCCTCCTGGCAATCTTCTGGACACGTCACAGGTCCCAGAAGATTGCCTGGCCACTAGGGATGCGCAGCGCGACTCGCGCATGCGCAGTGGGTGCCCGGCCGTGAAGCCGGGCCGGGTGCCCACAATAGGAATGGCGGGGCCGTCGGGAGGAGCGGGGAGACGAGTGAGGCTTCGGGAGCAGCCGTCGCTGGACCGGGAGACAGGTAAGTTACTGTTTATTAAAAGTCAGCAGCTACACTTTTTGTAGATGCTGACTTTTAATAAACAAAAAACAGTGTGGAACTCCGCTTTAAATACCTAGGGTCAGCCCAGCTGAGAGGGGTTTGTCGGGTGGAAGAACTGGAAGATGGATTGCTAGCTGGCGTAGCCTTTGAGGGAGCTGAACTTGGACCTGGAGCTCTTGAGTGGAAGGGACCTTTCTTGCAACCCACAGGGGGGTTCTGATCAGGAGCAGAGAGGACAGTGGAACATACTGCCGGGCAAGTCTTCCAGGAGGAATCCACCAGGTGTTGGTGAGTGACACACAGCCAGGAACTCTGGGGAGGTACGCTGGAGCAGATTGGGAGAGAGACAGTCTGGAATGGGTCTAGAGCCAGCAAGGTCTGTGGTGTCATGGGCAGTGGAGTTGGGCAACTGCGGCCAAGAGGACTGGCAGGGCCTGAAGAGGGCTGACTGGGAGCAGTAGTCTACCAAGGGCAGCTAGCACTTAAATCCTAATATATTTGCTACATTACAGGGGCCTGCGGTCCCTGCCTGCAAAAGGCATTCTACAAGGCCTGGCCGGAGCCTTGTAATTGTTCTTATACTTCTGGACATCTCATAAATCCCCATCCCCATCCAAGTTTAACCCCTCAATAAAAATACAAAACAAAATTGATGGACTCTTCATTGACTCTGTGTGTCTGAGAAAGTGAAGGCCTGGCTGGGCAGGGTAACGGGTGGACCACAACAACCAACAGCCCCTACGGGGGGTACCACTATATAAAGCATATTGCTTTAAGTTTTCTATGTCTTCCTTGGTCTACCAGTACGCTTCCCTTTAACAACCTTCCCATTTGATTCGTACAAACGAAAACCATCATTAACACCTAAACAGAAAAAAACAAGGTTACAGGTGGGCTATAGAAAAGCAATCATGGACTGTGGATGACTGCATGAAAGTGATATTCAGTGATGAATTATGAATCTGCATTGGGCAGGGTGCAGTGGCGGCTGGTGTTTTTTTTTGGGGGGGGGGCGGCAAACAACCCCTCCGTTGGTCATTGGCATCAGCACCCCCCCCCCCGCCCCGCACTTACCGCAGCAGGCCCCAGTGGGTGGGTTGCAGTCTCAGGCAGGCAGTGGCGGCCTCCGGTGGCAGCGGCGGGCTTCAGTGGCAGCACACTTTTATGGGTAGCGGGCGACTCCTCCCTTCTCCAGTCGTCCAATAGGATCGCCAAGCCTTTCAGGCAATCGAGTGATGGGTATCAGACCCGCTTCCTGATTGACCAGGAGGAGGAGGATCAGAGTTGCAACAGCGAATATTTATTCGCTGTTGCAACACACCTGGGTGGGCTCCGGACGCAATGTTCTGCACCCTGAACCCACCCTATTTTGAAGCCTATTAATCAGTGCTTCAAAAAACACACCCCCGCCCATCCACGCATGGATAGAGAGCGTTGTGGGGCATGGAGGGGGGGAGAACGGGCCGCCCCTGGCAGGGTGATGATGCTGGAACTTTTGTTTGGTGCCGATCCAATGAAATGTATGAAGACTGCCTGAAGAAAACACAGAAATTTCCACAATCATTGATGATATGGGGTTGCGTGTCAGGTAAAGGTACAGAGAGATGACAGTCATTGCATCTTCAGTAAATGCAGAACTTCATATTAAGATTTTTGACACTTTTCTTATTCCATCAATTGAAAGGATGTTTGGTGATGATGACATCATTTTTCAGGATGTAATCTGATGCAGATGGTTGTTTTAGAACTGTAAAGTACATGGTGATTCCATAATACTTTCCTCAGAACTGAGCGATTCCATATTTTTTTCCCTCTGCTTGATCTGCAAAAACAGTTGCAACTGACTAGTCTTTTTTTCTTTTTTTAAGTGTTTTTAAAGCCAGAAGGTTGGAATGTTAAATGAATACAGTTTTGAGGCATGTCTGTGATTAGTTTTTTTTTTCTACACAAGCATTTGAATGAACATTTTCCAAGAGTGGTGATTCCAAACTTTTTGCCAGGGGTTGTACTGGGATCAGGAGTGCAGTTCCCATAAGGGCTTTGTGATACATATTAAAGCTGAAGATGAATCTGCTTATATTTTGCCTTCCTTGATTCATTCCTCCCATGCTAGTAAAATAAAAAAAAAACAGTTTTTGTTACATTCATTATTTTAGACCTAGTGATGAAACCACTGGATCTCTGTGCTTCTATAGGAAAACAGCAGACACCCAAAGATAATGTCCACAAATGATGCTGAACCTCCACAATTAAAAATTTAAATCTAACAAATGAAAAGCACAGGGCAGGGACAGTTAGGCTGGGAAGAGAAGCGCTAGATGATATTGGTCGTCCTCCAGCCTCATTTGGACAAAATACCTTCAAAAGCAAATCGATAGAACTCATTTGCCACGTCATTGACCATGTCGCCGGTGGGACTCTCTTTACGCAAATCCTGCAGCCTGGCCACGAAATCTGAAACTATGTTGTTGATGCTCCCGGCGTAGCTCTTGGCTTCGGCCGGTTTCAGCATCTTCTTGTTCAGGACGGTGCGCAGGGCGTGCCATTTGTGTCCTTGCCTAGATACAATGAGATTAGTTAGTGGATACTTTTATATATATTACGATTCAATGCTCCTATCCTAAACCTAACCCTTCCCTGAAAAGCTGGCGGCGTATGTAACTATTTTTTTTTTCCTGTCCGAGCAATCCATTTGATTTAAGGCCAATTATGGGGGCCATATACAATCCGACTGTGCCATGTTTGGCCAGGCTAATAATATCTAGACACCTAAACCAACCATGACATTTCTTGACCTGGGTAACATTGCAAATAAAACAACGATATAGTGTATATTCATAGACGTGTGCACAGGGTGCGCCGGGTGTGCCTGGGCACATCCTACCCACCTAGTGCACATTAGCATTATCGCTTTGTGTAGCAGCGGGGAGATGAGAAAGATCTCCCTCTTACCGGCTCTGCCATAAAAGAAGTGCTTAAGCACTTCTCTTTCACTGTGCTGGCATGGAGATCAATGTGTCCGGGCCATATATGTAGACACACACACACACACACACACACATGTGCACATGAGCTTTGGGGTACACACCCTAATGCAATAGGCTGCACACACCTATGTGTATATTGTAATACTTTGTTACTTTTGTAATCCCACATGCCTGAGATTCTATAGGGAGGATAGCGCTACTACAACATGCATAGCAGCAAACTGGATGGCATGGCCAAACTGTTCATTTTTCGGGGGCGTGGTTTGATAGTTACAGGCCTGGTAGGAATTCAGTTATTGTAATATGGCCCTAAAATATACAACATGGACTTGGAAACACTAAATTATGGTGTAAAATGGGCAATTGTGACAACACACTGGCAGTCATGGTAATACAGTGGGGAAAATAATTATTTGATTCCATGGAGATTTTGTAAGTTTGCCCACTTACAATGAAATGAAGGGTCAATCATTTTTATCATAGGTGTATTTTCAATAATAGAGACAAAATATCAACCAAAAATCCAGAAAAAACACAATACAAATGTTATAAATTGAGTTGCAGTTCAGTGAGTAAAATAAGTATTTGATCCTCAAGCAAAACATGACTTAGTACTTGGTAGAGAAAGCCTTGTTGGCAAACACAGAGGTCAGACATTTCTTGTAGTTGGTGCCCAGGTTTGCACATCTCAGGAGGGATTTTGGTCCACTCTTCTTTACAGATTTTCTCTAAATCCTTAAGGTTTCTTGGCTGTCGCTTGGCAATTCAAGTTTCAGCTCCCTCCATAAATTTTCTATGGGATTAAGGTCTGGAGACTGGCTAGGCCACTCCATGACCTTAATGTGCTTTTTCTTGAGCCACTCCTTGATTGCCTTGGTGGTATGTTTTGGGTCATTGTCATGCAGGAAGACCCATCCATGACCCATCTTTAGTGTTCTGGCCGAGGGAAGAAAGTTCTCATCCAAGATTTTACAATACGTGGCCCCCTCCATTGACCCCTCAATGCGACAAAGTCAGTCTGCACATTTAGCAGAGAAACAGACCCAAAGCATAATTTTTCCACCTCCTTCCTTGACTGTAGGGATGGTGTTCTCAGGGTCATAGTCAGCATTTTTCTACCTCCAAACATGACGAGTTGAGTTAATGCCAAAGAGCTCAATTTTGGTCTCATCTGACCACAGAACTTTCTCCCAATCCTTCTCTGAATCATTTAGATCTTCATTGGCAAACTTCAGATGGGCTGTACATGTGCCTTCTTAATCACTTAACGACCGCCCGCCGCCATTATATGGCGGTTTTTTGCCATTGAATACCGTTGTTAGGGCAGAAAATAGCTGCCATAGCCCGGTATAGTTTTAACGGGCAGGCAGTCCTCTTTCCGATAAAAGAAGTCTCTGCAGCGGATTCGGCGCAAGATGACTTTTATGGGGGGGGGGGCGCTTTCCAGTCATCTCCGTCGCTTACCGGAGCCATCGGTAGGGCCGGAGACGACTGCGTCCTCTCCCCTCTGAGGTATGGAGCCGAGTGAGGGAAAGATGGTCCCCGCTCGGCTCCATAACATTGGATGGCGGAAGCGACATCAAACGTCACTTCCGCCCAATGCTCTTAAAGGGAAATTTTTTTTTTTTTCAAATTACATTTTTTTTTTTTTTTTTTTTACTGCATTGAAGTGTAAATGTGAGATGTGAGGTCTTTTTGACCCCAGATCTCACATTTAAGAGGTCCTGTCATGTAGGAATATTTACAAATAAAACTTTAACCACTCCGTCCCACCAAGCTCGCGCGCTGAAGCCAACGCATACGCATACGCAAGTCCCGCCCGCATATGAAAACGGTGTCCAAACCACACATGTGAGGTATTGCCGCGATCATTAGAGCGAGAGCAATAATTATAGCACCAGACCTCTTCTGTAACTTAAAACTGGTAACCTGTAGAAAATTTTAAACTTCGCCGATGGAGATTTTTAAGTGCAAAACGTTTGTCCCCATTCCACGAGCGGGCGCAATTTTAAAGCATGACATGTTGAGTATCAATTTACTGGGCGTAACATTATCTTTTGCAATATAGAAATAAATTGGACTAACTTTACTGTTATTTTTTTAATTAAAAAAAGTGAATTTTTTCCAAAAAAATTGTGCTTGTAAGACCGCTATGCAAATACGGTTTGACATAAAGTATTGCAACAATCGCCATTTTATTCTCTAGGGTGTTTGAAAAAAATATACATAATGTTTTGGGGTTCTAAGTAATTTTCTAGCAAAAAAAAAAACTGATTTTAACACAAAATGTCAGAAAGAGGCTCGGTCCTTATGTGGTGGGGGACCTTGTGGGTGCTGCAGGATTTCAGTTCATGGCGGTGTATTGAGTTACCAATGGTTTGTATGGTGACTGAGGTCCCAACTGACTTGAGATCAGTCACAAGCTCCTCTTTTGCAGTTCTGTGCTGATCCTTCACTTTTCTCATGATCATCCTCACCCCATGAGGCAAAATCTTGCATGGAGCTCCAGACCGAGGACGATTGATGGTTATTTTGTATTTCTTCCATTTGTGAATAATCGCTCCAACGGTTGTCTCCTTCTCACCAAGCTTCTTGCTGATGGTCTTGTAGCCCATTCCAGCCTTGTGCAGGTCTACAATCTTGTCCCTGATGTCCTTTGACAGCTCTTTGGCCTTGCCCATGATGGTGAGGTTTGAATGTAAGAGATTCTGTGGACGGGTGTCTTTTATACACATAACGAGTTGTCGTTAGGAGCTCCTTCTTCCATTGACAGGACTGTGTACCACATGGGCACCTACTGTAGCCACACTGTGGGAGGCAGAATTATTGTTGGTTGGTAGGGGATCAAATACTTATTTTACTCACTGAACTGCAACTCCATTTATAACATTTGTATCATGTGTGTGTTTTTTTCTGGATTTTTGGTTGATATTCTGTCTCTATCATTTAAAATACACCTATGATAAAAATATAGACCCTTCATTTCTTTGTAAGTGGGCAAATTTATAAAATCTGCTGGGGATCAAATCATTATTTTCGTTGTTGTATATGGGCAACGAATGGGTAATCGTCATGATATATGATCAATGAGCTGACAAATGTGTCAATGCACGGGAAACAAACTCACAAAGTCACAATCTACAGTGAATCTGAATACACACCAATGGAACAACAGCGTTCCTATAACTGCACAAATGGATTGAAATATGGTGGGGCTACTCGTGTACTGGACAAATTGTCATAAAAATCATAAAGTGCAAATAATTATACCGCGCTCCCACAAAGTAAATAACAATGGATTGTGCAAAATAGCAAAATATCAAGTGCAAAGAGAATTGTCAATGAAAGTAACTTGTGCAAAGAAGATTGTCACTAGAAGTGACCTATGCAAACATGTATCGTGTAAACCATAAAGAAATTAATCAAATCACATAAGTCCATTCAAGTAAAAAATCCATCATTTGTGAAAAGTAGAAAAATGAAAAATGGATGGTTAAAATGTGGCAAAACAGTCTGTAAGTACAAACATGCATCGTGTAAACCAGGGACATGCAATTAGCAGACCTCCAGCTATTGCAAAACTACAAGTCCCATCATGCCTCTGCCTCTGGATGTCATGCTTGTGGCTGTCAGAGTCTTGCTATGCCTCATGGGACTTGTAATTCTGCAAAATCTGGAGGTCCGCTAATTGCATATCCCTGATGTAAACCATATGGAAATAAATCAAATCACGCAAGTCCATTCAAGTAAAAAAACATAATTTGTAAAAATTAAAAAAATTGGAAATGGGTGGTAAAAATGTGGCCAAACATTTTATACATGCTATGTTCCTGGTAGTGCAGTACAAGTTCCACAGGATGATAGAAATAGAATAGCCTCCACCTTCACGGTATTCACAGCCTACTCACCAAAATGAGTTGATCTCCATTACAGAGGTGACATGACGACTGATGATGTCAGAGCACAGCTGACGAAACGCCGCGTCGGGATAGGTCAGTATCCAGTAACATCACTTCCTCTCTTTGGAATTCAGGTGGATTGCAACTTGTGTCCCTGCTTCCTTGTTTTTATTGGAATTTTGTTTTAGTTTTTTATATTCATTAAACAGAATAAGACGTATTTCACCATTGGAGGCCCCCTTATTTGTTTCCCATACCCATCTGGAACGCTGGTGGCTGGATGACCCATCTCCTTTCCTGGCTTTGCTGTGGATGACGTTCCTGGAAACATTTACAAAGCGCATTTGATCTCTGTAATGGAAGTCGACTCCTTTTGGTGTGTAGGCTGTGAATACGGTGAAGGTGGAGGCTATTCTATTTCTATCATCCTGTGGAACTTGTACTGCACTACCAGGGAACATAGCACGTTTGCACTTATAAACTGTTTGGCCACATTTTTACCATCCATTTCCAATTTTTTTAAATTTTCACAAATGATGTTTTTTTTTTACTTGAATGGACTTACGTCATTTGATTTATTTCCATATGGTTTACATGATGCATGTTTGTACTTCTAGTGACACTTTTCTTTGCAATTGATATTTTGCCATTTTGCACAATCCATTGGTATTTACTTTGTGGGAGCGCGGTATAATTATTTGCAATTTATTATTATAGTGAATCTGACCCTGTGATACATTACACTAGTATGTCCCCATATAGTGAATCTGACCCCATGGTACCTGATCCTCTATGAACTCACTCAGTGAATGGCCCGTAGGCCAGGTTGCGCAGCTCTCGGTGGCTCCTCCATAGGTCGATCTCATTACGGAGAGGATATTTGCCCTCCTGACGCAACACCTTTTCCAAGATGACCGGGTTGGCGATGCACACCATTTTGTAGTTGCCGATTGTCGCTTTCCACCATGGGCCATAGCGCTTTGCGTAAATCAGCTTTAAAAACACAAATCATGACTGATAATCTGTACCGAATTGTTAGCATTATGACATTTATTCAACAACAGTGAGAAACAAATAAAATGACCACATTATAGTCCATTAATACTTCCTCCAGCTCTATATATTAAGGTCTGTAACTTGGTGCTAGATCTGGAGGACATCTGCAGGACCTGGAGCTGATGTAGATATGGGGTTTGAGAACGTCTCTAGGACCTGGGACTGGTATGGATATGTGGCTGGAGGATAAGTCTGCAGAACACGGGACTGGTATGGATATGGGGGTGGAGGAATAGTCTGCAGAACATGGGGCTGGAGGAATAGGCTGCTTTACTTGGAGCTGGTGTGGACCTGGAGCTGGTGGATGTCTGCAGGACCTGGGGCTGGTAAGAATATGGGGTTGTAGGACGTCTCTAGGACCTGGTACTGGTATAGATATGTGGCTGGAGGAATAGTCTGCTTTACCTGGAGCTGGCATGAATCCGGGGCTAAAGGATGTCTGCAGGACCTATGGCTGGTATGAATATTGAGTTGTAGGACGTCTCTAGGACCTGGGACTGGTATAGATATGTGGCTGGAGGAATAGTCTGCAGGACCTGGGGCTGGAGGAATAGTCTGCAGGACATGGGGCTGGAGGAATAGTCTGCTTTACCTGGAGCTGGCGTGGACCTGGGGCTGGAGGATGTCTGCAGCACCTGGAGCTGGTATAGATATGGGGTTGGAGGACGACTCTAGGACCTGATACTGGTATGGATACGCGGCTGGAGAAATAGTCTGCAGGACCTGAGATTGGAGGAAGAGTCTGCAGGACCTGGGGCTGGTATGGATATGGGGCTGGAAGAATATTCTGCAGGACCTGGGGTTGGTATGGATATGAGGCTGGATGACATCTGCAAGACTTGGGACTGGTATGACTATAGGGCTGGAGGAACAGTCTGCGGGAACTGGGACTAGATGAATATTCTGCAGGACCTGGGGCTGGAAGAATATTCTATAGGACCTGGGGCTGGTATGGATATGGGGCTGGTGGAATAGTCTGTGGGAGGCTGACCATTGCACCCATGATCTACAATGCTTGCTAAGCTCAATTGCAAAAAAAAATAATTTCACATTTATTTTTCAATATGGATGCATATATTATTATTATTTTTTTTTTAATGTAAAATATGTCTTTAAATTACCCAATAAATGTTATCACCTAAAGTCCAGTCTTTATGGATATCTTTAGATACAGACCTTATTTAAAGGTCATAAACAGGCGCAGACTGGCCAACTTTCTGCAATGACCTGGGGCACTGTGCTTACTGTACCATTAGCCTGTTTATGATTTGTTACATCCGGTATGTATCTAAAGATATGGCAACTGATCATTTATATATACATATTTAATATTGGGCTAATCCATGTACTATTGTTCTCATTTATCTTTAACCGCCTCCTACCCGCTGTATAGACAAATGACGGCGGGTGGGATTCCCTCTCGTTCTGGGACAACGTCATATGACATCGCCTAGTTTCACTGTGATCACCCCCAGGGGTGCGCAGCATGGTGATCGCAGGCGTGCTGTGTCCTTGGGACACGGCGCGACCCCAATCTTGGTAAAGAGCCGATCGATGACGTGGCTCTTTACCTATGTGATTGGCTGTGTCCAAACACAGCCGATCACATGTAAACATGGAAATGCCGTTTATCGGCTCTCCTCGCCTCACACTGACAGAGGGTGTGGCGAGGGTGGAAGCGATCAGTGTCATCTCCTCACAGGGGAGACCTATACTGATCATCAGTGCAGCCCCAACAGTGCCCAGCAGTGATGCCAGCCTGTGCCTATCAGTGACACCAATCTGTGCCCATCAGTGATGCCAATTTGTGGCCATCAGTGCCGCCCATCAGTAGCGCCCATTAGTGCCCATCAGTGCCGTCTATCCGTGCCACCTATCATTGCCTATCAGTGCCACCTATCCGTGCCACCTATCATTGCCCATCAGTGCCGCCTATCAGTGCCCATCAGTGCCGCCTATCCGTGCCACCTATCATTGCCCATCAGTGCAATTTCGTCATATGACATCGCCCAGTTTCACTGTGATCACCCCCAGGGGTGCGCAGCATGGTGATCGCAGGCGTGCTGTGTCCTTGGGACACGGCGCGACCCCAATCTTGGTAAAAAGCCGATCGATGACGTGGCTCTTTACCTATGTGATTGGCTGTGTCCAAACACAGCCGATCACATGTAAACATGGAAATGCCGTTTATCGGCTCTCCTCGCCTCACACTGACAGAGGGTGTGGCGAGGGTGGAAGCGATCAGCGTCATCTCCTCACAGGGGAGACCTATACTGATCATCAGTGCAGCCCCAACAGTGCCCAGCAGTGATGCCAGCCTGTGCCTATCAGTGACACCAATCTGTGCCCATCAGTGATGCCAATTTGTGGCCATCAGTGATGCAAGTCAGTGCTGCTTTTCAGTGCCCATCAGTGCCGCCCATCAGTAGCGCCCATTAGTGCCCATCAGTGCCGTCTATCCGTGCCACCTATCATTGCCTATCAGTGCCACCTATCCGTGCCACCTATCATTGCCCATCAGTGCCGCCTATCAGTGCCCATCAGTGCCGCCTATCCGTGCCACCTATCATTGCCCATCAGTGCAGCCTATCAGTGCCCGTCAATGCTGTATATCAGTGCCGCCTATCAGTGCCCATCAGTGCTGCATATTAGTGCCTCCTCATCAGTGCCAATCAGTGCTGCCTATCATTGCTTATCAGTGCTGCCTATCAGTGCTGCCTATCAGTGCCCATCAGTGCAGCCACATAAGCACACATCAGTGAAGGAGAAAAATTACTTATTTACAAATAAGAAAAACTGTTTTTTTTTGTCTTTTATTGTTTTTAGCAAAAAAAAACAAAAAACAGTGATTAACCACTTCAACCCCGGAAGGATTTACCCCCTTCCTGACCAGAGCACTTTTTGCAATTCAGCACTGCACTGCTTTAACTGACAATTGAGCAGTTGTGCGGTGTTGTACCCAAACAAAATTTAGGTCCTTTTTTTCTTACAAATAGAGCTTTCTTTTGGTGGTATTTGATCACCTCTGCGTTTTTTATTTTTTGCGCTATAAACAAACAAAGAGCAACAATTTTGAAAAAAAACAAAAAAACAATATTTTTTACTTTTTGCTCTAATACATATCCCAAAAAAAAAAAATATATAAAAAAACAAATGTATTCCTCAATTTATATTCTTCTACATATGTGGTAAGAAAAAAAAAAACTCGCAATCGGCGTATATTGATTGGTTTGTGCAAAAGTTGCCGTGTTTACAAACCATGAAAATTAATTTATGGTGTTTTTACTATTTGTTTTTTACTAGTAATGGCGGCGATCTGTGATTTTTATCATGACTGCCGACATGCTGGACATTTTTGACACTTTTATAGGACCATTGACATTTATACAGCGATCAGATCTAAAAATAACCACTGATTACTGTATAAATGTCACTGGCAGGGAAGGGGTTAACCTGCAGGGGGCAATCTAGGGGTTAACTGTGGTGGCTGGGCTGGCAGGGTCATGACAGATCTAACTGATCCCGATTACAGGTTACAGGTGTTTACATCGGCGGTTCCCCGTTCTTCCTGTGTAGTAGGCGATCACGGGTCGCCAGCGGACATCGAGTCCGCCTGACCCGCGGCCACACTGAGGGAGCGCGCGACGGGCTCGAGGCGCGCCTGTGCGAATCGCCGTTTATAAACGGTGATTCGCGTTATGCTGCAACTCCGCAGCAGTAAATGTACGTGAGCCGGCCTTTAACCGGTTAAATACCACCAAAAGAAAGCTCTATTTATGGGAAAAAGTGATTGAAAATTCATATGGGTGCAGTGTCACATGACCGCGCAATTGTCATTCAAAGGGGTGACAGCGCTGAAAGTTGGCCTGGGCAGGAAGGGGGTAAAAGTGCCCGGTATTGAAGTGGTCACTAATAAAAATTGAAGCTGACTTCACTTGACGCCTTCTTGTTCCCAGTCAGTGGAGGTTTGCTTTTACAGAAGAGAGGCGCCATCTAGTGGGCATAAACTAACATATGTTCTATTCACTGCAAACAGGAAAAATGTGACAGCACTGGCAGTAAGTCGTCATTTTAGGCTTCCATAGATGAGCTATTTTAACCTTTTTTAACCACTTCAGCCCTGGAAGGATTTCACACTTTAGGACCAGAGCCCTTTTTGCGATTTGGCGCTGCGTCGCTTTAACTGACAATTGCGCGGTCGTGCGACGTTGTACCCAAACAAAATTTGCGTCCTTTATCCCCACAAATAGAGCTTTCTTTTGGTGGTATTTGATCACCTCTGCGTCATTTCTGATCGCCGCTATAAATAAAAAAAGAGTGACAATTTTGCAAAAAAAAAACAGTTTTTCTTACTTTTTGCTAAAATACAAATCCAAAAAAATATATAAAAAACATTTTTTTTCATCGGTTTTGGACGATTTATATTCTTCCTCATATTTTTAGTAAAAAAAAAAACAGCAATCAGTGTTTATTGATTGGTTTGCGCAAAAGTTTCCGCATTTACGAATGACAAGAATTAATTTCTGGGGCTTTTAATTTATTTTTTATTGTTTACTAGTAATGGCGGCAATCTGCGATTTTTTTGCGGTACTGTG
The DNA here is from genome assembly GCA_018402905.1 of Glandirana rugosa. Classification (NCBI taxonomy): domain Eukaryota; kingdom Metazoa; phylum Chordata; class Amphibia; order Anura; family Ranidae; genus Glandirana; species Glandirana rugosa. The sequence continues at coordinate 216,834 of BLSH010203843.1, forward strand.
ATATTGCGGCGGACATGTCGGACCATTTTGACACTTTTTTGGGACCATTGGCACTTATGCAGCGATCAGTGCTATAAAAATGCACCGATTACTGTGTAAATGCCATTGGCAGTGAAGGAGTTAACCTGGAGGGGGCGCTCTAAGGGTTAACTGTGTTCCCGCTGTATGGGGGCTGGCAGGGGGAGGGGAGTGATCACGGCTTCCATATACAGGAAGCCTATGATCACATCCCTTCCCCCTCTGTCAGAACGGAGATCCTTGTTTACTTACATGGACCTCCGTTCTCTCACTGCGGGGGGGTATCACGGGTAGCCGGCGGCGACATCAAAGTCCCACACTTACCCCATCTAGAAACGGGCAGCAGGCAGAGCGGTGTCCGGTGAGCAAGGAGCGGGCAGCAGGCAGATCAGTGTCCGGCGAGCGAGGAGCAGGCAGCAGGCAGAGCGGTGTCCAGTGAGCAAGGAGCGGGCAGCAGGCAGAGCGGTGTCCAGTGAGCAAGGAGCGGGCAGCAGGCAGATCGGTGTCCGGCGAGCGAGGAGCAGGCATCAGGCAGATCGGTGTCCGGCGAGCGGCTTGGCTTCGGCTGTGCTTCCCCCTCCCCCGTCAAGAAAGGTGTCCAATAGGATCGCCTGTCTTCTCCGCCAATAAGGAAAACCGGTAACATACCGGCGCTTCCTGGTTGACGGACAGCGGTTTAGTGTTAGAAAGGCAAATGTTCATTTGCCTTTCTTAGGGCTTGTGATGGCACTCTCTGCGCCACAAGACAGCCTATTAGAGCCTATGGATCTAATGAGATGCTTCAAAGTATCACCCCACAGTGGTAATTCATGGGGCCGGCCACATGAATAGGGGGTGGTCGTGCTATGCATGAATCTATCCATAGCATAGAGGGGGTGTCATGGAGAGCGGGGGCTGCTCAAGCTCCTAAAGAGGCGCGCCAGCGCGAAACATGTAGAGCTTCCCTATCCCATACATCAAATCAGGCCCACTTAGACATTGATGACTGCAATTCATTGGCGTTCACATAGGGCCATATTGGGGCCTGTTGGTGGCGATGGTGATGTTTATGTGATATCTGATTAGCAAGTCATTGCTAGAATTTTCATTTGTACTTTGTATTTTAATTCATTTGTAATGAAAACTATATATTTTTTGGATACTTTTGTGTGATACTTTCTGGTGCCCAAAAAGTCCATTAGAGTCTACTTTTCCATTTTGTCAATTATTTAGGGATGTGGCACCCTCCTATCATGTTTGCATCTATAGTACCACTCTGTGAGGATGCCTGTATTTTCTATAGGCTGCAGTATTTTCTACAGGCTCCTGTGAGGTCCAGGACCTGACTGTGCTGCCTGGAAGGGATGTCTCGATTACACGCCTGGCTAAACAGAACTGAAAGTCTTTTGATAGGTAAAACAGTGGAGTGGGTAGATGAGTACAGGCTGCACAAACATGTTCTCTTTTTTGAAGCATAAGTAAGCTCCAAACCAAAAATGTAATATATTGCAATTTAGCAGTTCTTAGATGTGGTGGCTGCATTAGTTTTCTTCTTGCATTGTTCCCTAGGGGCATGCTGTCTTAAACATTCATACCAGTTGGTGCACCGTCCAGCTGCAGCAGCTTACAATCTCTAGTAGAGTTTTACAAGCTGCCGGTGTACTGCCCAAATGCCAAGCGCAGCAGTATAGCAAACCCGCTTCACTTCCAGTTGCTTTAAAAGACGATAAGTTAGTGATTATGATGAATTTCTGTTTAACTTCAACAATAGCTGTTTTCAAAAAAACAGCAGCAACGGACTACAGTCTGGTGCACGGTATATGAGTGGAGATTTATACTCCGTTCAGATACCAACCAAGAAAATGGCTGCCTCCTAGGCGGAGACAAGTTTGCCCCTGTTAGCCGTTGTGTTCCTAACGCACCAACATCTCCTGGTAACGGACTGTAGCCCGTTGCCGGTGTTTTCTACAAACAGAAATCCGTTATAATTACCAAGTTATAATCATTTAAAAAAACGCAAGTGACGCAGGTTTGGCATTCTGCCGAGTTTGACACTTGGGCAGAACACCGGCAGTGCCCCTGTGCTCTCCTCCCGCACAAACACCAGAATTGAATGCATGGCGGCTAAATGCCCAGCGTGCAGAAGACAATATCCAGACAGAGGGCGTCGCAGTTGAAGAAGCGCAATATAAAGGGTTAAATACATTGTCACCAACACTGATAACAGTTCCCTCTGTCTATTGATAAGGGAGACTCTGACCCTCCACTGATAACACTGTGCAGAAGTATAGAAAAACAAGCAATAAAGATCATATAGACAGAGATATCTCTAAAACTCCTACCACTTTCTCTCTCTCTCTTTTTCTCACAATTATTTATTTTATTTATTTATTTCAGATGCTTATATAGTGCTGTCAATTTACTCGGCGCTTTACATATACATTGTACATTCACATCAGTCTCTACCCTCAAGGAGCTTACAATCTAAGGTGCCTAACTCACATTCATGCATATACTAGGGCCAATTTAGACAGGAGCCAATTTACCTACCAGCATGTCTTTGGAATGTGGGAGGAAACCGGAGTACCCGGAGGAAACCCACACAGGCAGAGGGAGAACATGCAAACTCCAGGCAGGTAGTGTCGTGGTTGGGATTTGAACCAGCGACCCTTTTGCTGCCAGGCGAAAGTGCTTTTAAAATATTAGATGTTGCTGTTCCTTTACCTGTGTAGCCAGGTGCTACAATATGGAAAAGTAGACTTTGCCTTTTATTCTTCTCTCCCTCTGCTGAGATACAGATGGTATGCTGTACCATCTTCCTCCAGCCAGCAGGAGGAAGGCTAAAGCCAAGCAAACCTATAGACTTCTATGCAGAGCACTGAGTATCCTAGGAGTTGTCATTTAAGATTGCAGCCATATAATGGCTACACTATAATATTTACACTACAGATCCCAATATGCACTGTGCAGTAGGAGGAGTGGAGAGATGATTATTAAAGTGCCTGGGTAAGTTCTTCCTCTTGGCACCAAGGGAGTTAGAAAGAGAGCACCTCTGTTTGAATATTTACCTGCCAGCTGGAAACCATGCAAGCGGAGGTCCGAGCCTGAGACTGGAAGTAAGGGCACCTGGGGGCAGCGCAGCACCACCCACATCATAGCACCTTCACAGCTGCCACAGGGAAACTGGAGCATTTACTCATCCTCTGCTTCCCACCGCTGATCATCACATTTCTCTTCAAGCTGACAATGGAATGGTGCTATTGAAATCTCAATATTTCACCCAGTGTTATTGTGATGGGAGTCACTTTGGGCGGGGGGCCTGTGGAACTCAGCTTACCCATGCCCCTCTTATGTGTAAGTCACCCTGTGTCTATTAGGGGCACAGGGTGACAGAGAAAGTGATGGCCAAGTACTTAATGGATGCTGTGAATGTGGTTTGGATTACTTCAAATGGGACAGTAATATTCCTCAAGAAATATATGAAGACTGCCTGGTTTATTTGATTCTGAACCAGTGGTGGCTGGTGGGTTTTTTTTTTTTTAGGGGGGGGGCGTCAAACAACCTCCTCCCCCCTCCGGGCGGCCGGTGGCGTGGCCCTAACACCCCCAGCAAACTCACCCACTGTCTGCCGGTCGGTCCTTCCCCCCTCACGGTGGCGGGCTCAGGTGTCCTCCAGTGTGGCAGGCTGCGGGCAGCGTGTCCGGTGTCCTTAAGCGTAAATGGTGGTGGGCTCGGGGAAAGCAGCTCCGGTGTCCTCTCCTGGAGCGGCTTCTGCTGTGCGTCTCCTCTCTGCTCCTTCTAGCGCTAGGCATCCAATAGGATCGCCAGACGTTTTGGCAATCGTGAAACAGGTCTCAGACCCACTTCCTGATTGGCGGGGAGGAGATTTAGTGTGAAAATAGCAAATATTCTGGCTCTAATGAAGAAATGTATATGACTGGGCTAGGCGCTACTTATTTGTACTACAGGAGATCACTAGGGGTCACAGGAGCACATTCTTTTTTCAACACAGGTTTGTTGATATTTTATATATATATATATATATATATATATATATATATATACACATTATATCTCCTGTCGTACAAATAAGTAGTGCCTAGTCCAGTCATATACATTTCTTCATTTATTTCTCCTCCGTTTGGGAGAGTTTCCTGAGTGGCAGCAGGCTATTTAGTAGTCCTAAGCGCAGTACTTCATTGCTTTTTTCACATTCTGGCTCTAATCACAAAACTTCAAAAAAACTCTCCCCCCATTGGAATCCATAGTCCAGTGCCCTGTATGTAGATCAGGGGGCTGGACACATGGATGGGGGGGGGGGGCGCCCATGCTTCCCTAATGGACCTGCTGCCACGTTCATTTAAAGAGCTGGTCACATTGATCTCTGTTTCATGTTCTTCAATGTAGGAACCGGACAATCTGTTGCTGGTGGTCTCCTGCTATTGTCTGTTTATTAAGGTGCTGTGTGTTTTCTGCTAAGCTTGTCTGTTCCATGGTTAATTGTTAATTGGGTCATCTATTGTCTGATTAACCACTTCAATACCGGGCACTTAGAACACTTCCCGCCCAGACCAATTTTCAGCTTTCAGTGCTGTTGCGATTTGAATGAGAATTGCACGGTCGTGCGACGCTGTACCCAAACAAAATTTTTATCATTTTGTTCCCACAAATAGAGCTTTCTTTTGGTGGTATTTGATCGCCTCTGCGTCATTTCTGATCACCGCTATAAACAAAAAAAGACCGAAAATTTTGAAAAAAAAATAACATTTTTCTTTGTTTCTGTCACAAAAATTTGTATAAAGTACATTTTCTCCTTCACTGACGGGCACTGATGTGACTACACTGATGGGCACTGATGAGGCTACACTGACGGGCACTGATGAGGCAGTACAGATTGGCACTGATGAGGTGGCACTGATAAGGTTGCACTGATGATGGGGCACATATGCAGCAATG
>BLSH010203843.1:404496-420485 GCA_018402905.1 Glandirana rugosa
CCACAAAAAAAAACAGTCTAGATAAAATCCCTACTCCGTCGGTGGTGTCTCCGGAGTGACTTACACCTTAAAAAGATTATCTAATGAGGTTTACCGAGGTGGATAGAGGGTCGAGAGATTTGTCTTTGGGAGGAGGTCCAAAGATCTTTCTTCACCCTCCAAGACCACTGGAGTAGACAGTTTAGATGAGTTACGAAGGACTCGGTGAGCGGGGGCTGGGTCTAGTTTTGTAAGTCCGGACGAGAATGTCAGTCCGGACTGATTTAAAATTGGTGAACTGTTGACCCGTGAATTTGGGGGAATTGGTTGCATGACTGAGTAATTGTCATTCAAAGTGTGAGAGCGCTGAAAGCTGAAAATTGGTCTGGTTGTTAAGGGGGTTTAAGTGCCCAGTTGTCAAGTGGTTAAAATTTAGTCAGGCCTGACTGTAAGAGCAGGCCTGAATGTTTTGATCTGGGTCGGGGGCGAGTGGCTCAGGAAGCATTGAGTAGATTTGACAGATGAGGTCACCAGAACCTCCCACTTCTTTCTAGAAACCTGGAGGAGGGTTTCTGTTTAGAGAGCTGGGAGATAGGTGGAGCCATTTGGAGTAATCTATTAGAAAAATTCCACATTCAGTGAGGCCTCTGTGGTGGCTGCCTCATCCCTAAAATAGATCTGACAAAAAAAAACACCCCCGGAATGGGACTGTAATAGGCAGCAAATACCACAAATAATTGTAAAAATTCTGAGTTTATTGTATCAAATTTAAAAGAAAGAAAATTGTCACTCGATTGAGGGACATGTATATACATTTTTTTACATGCATACAATGGACATCATAACCAATAAACAAAGATTTATCCGAAAGTAAATCATGTAGTCCACCACAGATGTTTCTGTGGAAATGGAAATATGTAACTTTTGTGAAGAAGAGAATCCATTGTCCGAAGATGAAAAAAAGATGGAATTCAGTGCCCAACATTAAATGTTTCGGGTCCGGTTTTGGCCCTTCATCAGGGAAAATACCAACGAAGTGAAAAAGTATATTGCTAAGTATTTTTACATTTTATGTCTCTGGTAGAAAAAAAGAAAAAGGAACAAGACACATGGCAATGGTGAAAAAACATAAACATTCTGTACAAAGTCACCATACATTTTCACTGGTCTATTGGTTGCATGGGGTGTGTGTGAAAAATGGGATTTTATTAAGAACTTACCGTAAAATCCTTTTCTCTGAGTTCATTGACAGAGGCAGCCTCTATTCATGACACGTGGGTTATGTACCTTTTACTAGGAGTAGACTAGGCAGAACGAAAGTTCAGAAAGCAAAGCTGGCCCCTCCCAGGGGGCCATCCTCACTCAGCACATAACCCCTCAGCCCTGCATAGCATATCAGTTCGTAACAAGCCGTACAAACACAACACCGAGGGGTGGGTGCTGCATCTGTCAATGAACTCAGAGAAAAGTATTTTGCGGTAAGTTCTTAATAAAATCCCATTTTCTCTTATGTCCATTGACAGACGCAGCCTGACGTGGGGACGTCCCAAAGCAGTGTCAAACAAGAGGGGTGGGTAAATAATAACAACTGTCCCCAACAGAAAGATCTCAGGAGGCGCCAGCTGCGCCTACACCGCCGCCAGTAAAACTTTGCGGCCAAAAGAAGCATCCGCAGATGCTGACACATCAACTTTGTAAAACCTAACAAAAGTGTGCACCGAGGCCCAAGTAGCCACCTTGCACACCTGAGACACCAATGCTTGGTGTCTAAACGCCCAGGAAGTGCTAATCGCCCTGGTGGAATGAGCCGTGACCGGAAAAGGGGGTACTTGGCTCCGAACAGTATACGCATGGGTCGCGGTCTGTCTGATCCAACGTGAAACGGTGGCCGACGAAGCCGCCAACCCTTTGCGCGGCCCATCCGTCAGCACAAACAGCGCATCCGACTTCCTAAAAGGAGCCGTAGCTGCCAAATACATCCACAAAGCTCTCACCACATCCAAGGAATGCAGAGCAATCTCCTTAGGGTGAGACGGGTGCAGACACAAGGAAGGGAGGACAATGTCCTCATTAATGTGAAAAGAAGAGACTACCTTCAGAAGGAACGAAGGAGACAGACGCAGCACCGCCTTATCCTTATGTAGGACCAAATAAGGAGACCTACAGGACAACGCCGCCAGTTCAGACACCCGCTTCGTGGATGTGATAGCCACCAAGAAGGCGACCTTCTGGGACAGCAATAATAAGGGAATATCCCTGAGCTTCTCATAAGGCGGTTTCTGCAGTACAGAAAGTACCAAATACAGATCCCACGGTGCCAAGGTCGACCGTACCTGAGGAGCCACATGACGTACACCCTGTACCAATGTACGGATCAAAGAACGCGTTGACTAAAGGACACTGAAACAGAATCGCCAGGGTGCTCAAAGCCAACTTTTGGTCCAGGCCTTGTTGAAGAAAGGCCAGCAACCGAGCAACTGCATAAGAATGGGGGTTCCAACCCCCCGCCTCGCACCAGGCAATATAGGCTTTCCAGGTGCGATGATAGATCTTGCGCGAAGTACACGTGCGCACCTTAACCACTTCAGCCCCGGAAGGATTTCACACTTTAGGACCAGAGCACTTTTTGCGATTCGGCACTGCGTCGCTTTAACTGACACTTGCGCAGTCAGGCAACGTTGTACCCAAACAAAATTTGCGTCCTTTTTTTCCCACAAATAGAGCTTTCTTTCAGTGGTATTTGATCACCTCTCCGTCATTTCTGATCGCCGCTATAAACAAAAGAAGAGCGACAATTTTGCAAAAAAACCCAAATTTCTTACTTTTTGCTAAAATACAAATACAAAAAAAAATATAAAAAAACATTTTTTTTCAACGGTTTTGACCAATTTATATTCTTCCTCATATTTGTGATAAAAAAAAATGCAATCTGCGTTTATTGATTGGTTTGCGCAAAAGTGGCCGCGTTTACGGATGATGAGAATTAATTTCTGGGGTTTTTATTTTTTTTTATTTTTTACTAGTAATGGCGGCGATCCGCGATTTTTGCGGTACTGCGATATTTCAGCAGACATGTCGGACCATTTTGACACTTTTTTGGGACCATTGGCATTTATACAGCAATCAGTGCTATAAAAATGCACTGATTACTGTGTAAATGCCATTGGCAGTGAAGGGGTTAACCTGGGGGGGCGCTCTAAGGGTTAACTGTGTTCCCTGGGCGTGCTCTAACTGTGTCAGTGTTTGACTGGCAGCGGAAGGGGCGTGATCACGGCTTCCATATAGAGGAAGGCTGTGATCACAGCCCTTCCCCCTCTCACAGTTTACTTGCACGGACCTCCATTCTTTAACTGCGGGGGGGGGGCATCGCGGGTAGCCGGCGGAGATCGAGTCCGCTACCCGCTCCCTGGCCCCCCCCAAACACAGTGAGCGCGCGCACCCCTCCGGCGGCGCGCGCTCGCAGCGCACGATCTTGCAGCCGCCGTCATATGACGGCAGTTTGCGATATCGTGCCACCTTGTCACTGTCAACCTGCGGTTGGCAAGTGTTTAAGCATGGTGGGGATCACTGACTCAGAGACTCCCCTGTCCCTCAGTACCTGGGACTCAATAGCCATGCCGTCAAAGCCAGCGAGGGTAAAGCAGGGTGCAAGATGGGGCCCTGTGACAGCAGATCTTCGCGAAGCAGGAGTCGCCAGGGAACGTCTGTTACCATCCGCACCACGTCGGTGTACCAAGGGCGCCAAGGCCAATCCGGAGTCACCAGGATTGTCGGGATTCCCTCCACTTCTATCCTGCGCAGCATTCGCGGTAGAAGCTTGAGAGGAGGGAAGGTGTTCAGAAGCCTGTACCGGGACCATGGGGCCACCAGGGCATTTGTGGCTGCCGCCAATGGGTCCCTTGACCTGCACACAAAGGTCTTTGTGATTGAATCTGGACGCCAGGAGGTCCACATCTGGCGTGCCCCACCTTTCGCAAATCTGGCGAAACCCTTCCGGATGCAGGGACCATTCTCCCTGGTCCAGCTTTTGGCGACTTAGGAAGTCCGCCTTCCAATTTTCCACTCCCGGAATGTAGATGGCAGAAATTGCTGGCATGTGCAGCTCTGCCCACCTTAGAATGTGGGCTGCCTCTGTCGCTGCTGCCGAGCTTCTTGTTCCGCCTTGATGGTTCACGTACGCCATCTCCATGGCATTGTCCGACTGAAGTTGAGACTCCTGTGCCGACCAACGGCCCTGAGCCGACAGGTGCCCCAGGACTCCTCTCCAGCCCGAGAGGCTGGCATCCGTCATGACTATCGACCACTTCAGGGGAAGGAACGACTTCCCCAGGGTCATTGTCCAGGCCAGAAGCCACCAGGTCAAAGCCCCTGGTCTGATGATCCAGCCGGATCAGTCGATCCAGAGACGAAGGAGATCTGTGCCACTGCAGTAGTATGGCTTGCTGCAGGAGCCGGGAGTACAGTATCGCCTCGAAGGTCGAGACCATGTGTCCCAACACCCGCATGCAGAAATGTGAGGACCACCGTCGTGACAGCAGGGATCGCACCGCTGCTTGCAGCATCCGCAACTTGTCCGGAGGTAGAAATACCTTCGCCTGCACCGTGTCCAATGTCAGACTCAGATATTCGAGGTGACAGGACGGGGTCAATATCGACTTCTGTAGGTTGATCAGCCAACCGAGTCCCTCAGTGAGGTCAGGGTGAGAGCAACGTTGTCCTCCAGAGCCTGAGCCGACTCCGCTCGCAGGAGAAGATCATCCAGGTAGGCTACCACAGCAATGCCCCATTGTCTCAGCAGAGCCAGCACCGGCGCCAGCAACTTGGTGAATACCCGCGGAGCCGAGGCCAGGCCGAAGGGGAGAGCCACAAACTGGTAATGAAGGTCCCCTACAGCAAAGCGCAGGAAGCGCTGGTGCCTGACACAAATGGGAACGTGCAGATATGCATCCTTGTTGTCCAGGGACGTCAGCCAATCCCCTTGGTGCAGGGCGGCCACGACCGAGCGGACTGACTCCATCCGGAATTTGTGCGCCTTCACAAAGTGATGGACATTGACCATACAGCCCCTAGCAGAGCTAGCCGACGCTCCGGAGGGAGTTTTAAATTGGATGGGAAGAACCTGTCCGGGGGCCGGGTGCTAAACTCTATTTTGTACCCAGAGGACACCACCTCCCGCACCCAACGGTCGGAGATACGAGCGGCCCACCGGTCCGCGAACCCCAGAAGTTGGCCCCCCACCTGAGAAACGGGCGGGGGCAACCCATCCAGAGCTGTGTCACAGAGATAACGAAGCCCTTGCACCAGGTGGTCTGCTCGCTGCACGGATTCAGGCGAATCTACGCCGCCCCGAGCCTCACTCCACTCCATCGCACACTCCGTGAGCGACTGAGCTACCATGACCGACGCCAAGGCCGATCGCATGGTTGCCCCCGCCACCAGAAAGAGTGCCTTGGACACTGCTTCCGTCCGCCTATCGGCCGGGTCCCTAAAAGAGGGGGACCCCTCCAAGGGAATAGTTGTTGCCTTGTTCAGGCGGGCCACTGGCGGATCCACCTCGGGGGAGACCCATTTCTGTAACAGGCTGTCCTCCAAGGGATAGCGCACAGAAAACGTTTAGGCAGGGTAAAGGAATTTAGCGGACGTTTCCATTACTTATACACATATTGGTCAAAATACTGGAGGTAGGGAAAAACCTTAGGAGCACGAGAGGACTTCTTGGACCCAAACGTATAGGCCGACGCCTGTGACTCTCCAGCCTGGTCCAGGTGCAGTGAATTGCGGACGGCCGCGACCAGGGCGCCTACCAGCGCCCTTTCGCGCGCCACCGAGGCCCCATGGTTTTCCTCCCCATCCGAAGGCTGCAGCTCTCCGTCGGAGAGCTCAACGGGGGTCCCTGTGACCCCAGAGCCCCCTTCCGGTCCCGAGTCCTCCTCAGAGGATTGCGGGGGAGGGGGACACTTTATGGGGCCCCCCTACACCGGTCCGATTCCCCCCGGGCGAAAAACTCTTCCAAGATGGAAGTTAACTGATCCAGGGGAACCAGAGGTCCCAGCGCGGCCTGTGCCTCCGCGGATCCCTCCGGAGAAGCAACTGCCAGTTCAGCCACCATTGCGCCACCGCCAGGACACTTGTGAGGCCTACCAGCCATCGCCCCCACAATGCCACCCCCTGCAGTGCCTCAGGACTGCCCAGTAGGACCCAGCACCGCCGCTGCACCTCAGGGAGAAAAAAACAGCAATACTTGCGGAACCCTGTGCACTGTGTGAAAAGAGGCCGCCACTGTCTGCCAATGCCACCGCTTGCTGAAGCAATACTGCCGCTGCTGCTGCTGCCGCTGCGTTCCCAGGAGAAGGAATGGCGCCAAAAGCACATGGAGAAGTCCCATACAGGGGACCAACCAAAAATGGCCGCCACAGACACTAGAGGCCAAAAACACCTCCAAAATGGCCGCGGCCACCGCAAAATGGTGGTGGCCGCGACTCCGGGAAAATGGCGGCTGCCGCAGCCAAAATGTCGGCGGAACCGCATGGCAAACGGAGCGGCCCAGCCCGCGAATGCAGGCGGCCAAACGAGCGGTCAGTGCGAGTGGCCGATCAGGCAGGGCATCAGGCGGGTGGGCGGGCGGGGGAGAGGAGAAGGAATGACCAGTGTACCTGTACCCCCACCCCCCCAACCGGAACGGGCACCGCTAGTTGCCCCCCCTCCGCCACCAGGGGGGAGGGGGGTGTCACTCACCCAGCCACCCGGTACAGACCTTCCTCCCCCCAGGTGGGGAGGGATGCTGCCGGCCAAGCGACCCCTGGAGCAGGCCACAGCCCGGACACTGGGTACGCAGGTGGGGCGTTTAACCCACCGGCCGCCCGCACGGAACGGGCAGGATGCGGCGGACCCCGTCATAGCTAAGGGTGGCTCGCATCCGTCGGCCGTGCTGGGGAGATGGCAGGGCAATGAACATCCGCGTGGTCCCCAACCGGCTACTTGATTGCAGTCTTCATCAGAAGGCTTGCGCAAAAAGAAGAAAAGAAAAAGACAAAAAATCCAGGGAACCGCAGGTCCCAGTAGGGAACCAGGTCTAAATCCTTGCACTAGGCAGAAGAAAAACTGATATGCTATGCAGGGCTGAGGGGTTATGTGCTGAGTGAGGACGGCCCCCTGGGAGGGGCCAGCTCTGCTTTCTGAACTTTCGTTCTGCCTAGTCTACTCCTAGTAAAAGGTACATAACCCACGTGTCATGATTAGAGGCTGCGTCTGTCAATGAACGTAAGAGAAAAGGAGAAAACTTACCAACTGCATGTGTCCGTTACAGGACGCAGTCCCATTGCCAAAGATGCTGTTGTACACACAGAGTATGATATCGCTCCAAATAAATAGTTCCCCAGCGTATTAACTCACAGGTGTGCAATATAGAGCTCAAGGAAAAGCTCAAAAATGGCCCTGTGTGGAAAAGGGAAAAGGAATCATCAAAAAGAAAAAAGGGGTAGGGAGAGAGTGGCAAGGAGGGACAGCAGCACACAATGACTCTTGTATATTGACGTGCTCATCCTGAATGTTCATTTTGAATTGTATATCAACGATTCATCCTCATGGTGCAGATACATACATATATGTAAAATATATGAAGAATGTGAAGCCGGGGGAATCTACCACCAGTTCTCAAGAGGAACAGGAGGATGTAAGTACATCTATCCAGGGCCTGGAGAGGGAAAGGTAAATCATTGGTTAGGAAAAGGCTGTATTGCTTTCCTAAGCCTCACACAGTCTAGGGACATACACCAGAGCATAGCGGAGAACCTATGTAGATATGTAGACGAACAACTGCACCCCCTGGTTACCAACCTCCCATCATACATTAGGCACACTGCACACCTCCTCCAAAACCTTGAGGGCCTATGCATTCCACCATCTGCCCTCTACGTTTTGGTGGATGTGGAAGCACTGTACAGCTCTATTCCTCATCAGGAAGGCATCTTAGCTGTAAGACATTTCTTGTCTCAGTCCCACAGGGACGACAAAAAACTACACAGTTTTATCTCCTCATCCCTAGAATTCATTCTGAGACGGAACATTTTTTCTTTTGATGGCTCCCACTTCCTCCAGGTACAGGGAGTGGCGATGGGGACCTGCTGTGCCCCCTCCTATGCTAACCTGTAACTGGGGGAGTGGGAAAATTCATTTCTTGCTGATGAAAATTTGCTGAATCTAACTGAGAATATCTTACTTTGGTAAAGATTTATAGACAACATTTTCCTGGTATGGAGTGGAAGCAGGAACCTGGTGGACCACTGATAACAGCCATGAACAACAACAATCTGAATCTGAGATTCACCATGACTGCGGATCCTTACAGACTTAATTTTTTGGATGTCACTATTCTGAAAGACGAAAATGGCAGATTAACTAGCACACTATACCGAAAAGAAACAGCAGGAAACACAGTTTTACATGCTAGTAGTTCCCTTGCAGCAACTTTATTAGGTCGATTCCATATGGGCAATATTTGCGCCTCCGCAAAAACTGCTCCGCGGAACAAACTTTTCAGTTGGAAGCAAACAAACTAAAAATCAGGTTACGAGAAAGAGGTTACTCAAATAGCTGCTTGAAGAAGGCCTTTAAGCGGGCACGAGAGAAAAATAGACAACAACTACTTTTTGGGCAACAAACTATACAAAAAGGAGATGAACAATCTAATGCCTTTACCACCCAAGCGAGAATCATCACAAGATACACAAAACAAGATAAACAAATCAGGAAAATTATATCAAAATTTTGGCCTATTCTTCAATCAAATCCCATTCTAAAACCCCTCATACCACATAATCCTCCCATCACCGCAGGTGGAAGTCACTTCGTGACTATTTAGTCCATAGTGAATTCATGGGAGAGTTTAGGGGGGATCCATGTAAAAGGAAGGGGACTTTTAAATGTGGAGGTTGCAAAATTTGTCGATACATGAATGTAAACCATAACATCAAATTGCCAAATGGACAGGCATATAAGCCCTCCCATTTTGCCAATTGTAAGACAGCGGGAGTGGTGTATCTACTGACTTGCAGCTGTGGTGGCTTCTATGTGGGTAAAACTACACAAGAATTTCACAAAAGAGCCTCAAGACATATAACTAGCATGAAGACAAGCAACCCGGACCTCCCTCTGGTTAGACATGTCAAAGAAGTACACCAAAAAATCTTTCCCAATATTCATTTTTTAATATTGGATCGTATTCACCCCAGTAGCCGAGGTGGAGATTGGGATAAGACCCTTCTCCAAAGAGAGACCCGATGGCTGGTGACCCTTAGAGCCACCACGCCACCGGGCCTCAACAGTTCCATTAGCTATCGGCCCTTTCTGGAGGGGTTCACATCTGGCACATGGGAAGGCCATGGCTAGTGTAAATCCCCTCCCCCCCAAACCCTTGTCATTGCCTCCGCTTGTGTTTTTGTTTCTGTTTTATTTTTACATCTCATCTATATTTTTTGTCTTTATCTCCCTGTGCAGGTCTAAGCATGGTTGAGAACAAGCCACCTGCATGTCTACGAATTGTTTGCCGATTTAACAAATTCCCCTCATGTGCAATGCAATACTCCATCTGGAGTTATAGCCCTATGGCAACAATCTGATTTCCTTTTCCCTTCTGTTTTCATTCATATCCGTCACTTTTTATTCCACACACACTTTTTGATCTCCTTTCTTTCAGATAATGTTTTTTACCATTTCTATTCATTCGTTCATTTGTATCTTTTTGACCAGTATACCCCTAGTGGCCGTTATTGCTGTCCCTGTTTTCCACTGAAGATGGGAAGGCTGGGGTCTGGTCAATTCTCCCTTCCTTTCTCCTGGCCCTATCCTCTGCACGTGGGCGTCACCGGGCGGACGCCTTTGTGACCTAGACGGGAGAGTATACTCCCGTCTCTATGCAGTTACATCATCAATGACGTCAGGTGAGTGCGCAGGCGTCCAGCGCCATATTTAATCCTTCGGAATGATGCGGTTGCCGCCTATCACCCGGAGGAGTGATGTAACAACCACAAGGTAGGCTCACAGAGGATTCTACGCCCCTATACGAACCATGGTGGAGCCCTTTGTTTCCTGCTGCCTCATATCCTCAGGTTCTTTTCCTCTTTGGTCTATGTTCTCTGTATCCTTATGAAGCTTCCCCACGGACGAGGCCGCTCTTCCTTTCCCCTTACTGCCCCTTCCATCTACTGACATCATTTATTCTCTCTGGTGTATGTCCCTAGACTGTGTGAGGCTTAGGAAAGCAATACGGCCTTTTCCTAATCCATGATTTACCTTTCCCTCTCCAGGCCCTGGATAGATGTACTTACATCCTCCTGTTCCTCTTGAGAACCGGTGGTAGATCCCCCCGGCTTCACATTCTTCATATATTTTATATATATGTATGTATCTGCACCATGAGGATGAATCGTTGATATACAATTCAAAACGAACATTCGGGCTGAGCACGTCAATATACAAGAGTCATCTTGTGCTGCTGTCCCTCCTTGCCACTTTCTCCCTACCCCTTTTCTCTTTTTGATGATTCCTTTTCCCTTTTCCACACAGGGCCATTTTTGAGCTTTTCCTTGAGCTCTATATTGCACACCTGTGAGATAATACTCTGGGGAACTGTTTATTAGGAGCGATATCATACACTGTGTGTACAACAGCATCTTTGGCAATGGGACTGTGTCCTGTAACGGACACATGCAGTTGGTAAGTTTTCTCCTTTTTCACACACACCCCAAGCAACCAATAGACCAGTGAAAATGTATGGCGACTTTGTACAGAATGTTTATGTTTTTTCACCATTGCCATGCGTCTTGTTCCTTTTTCTTTTTTTCTACCAGAGACATAATATTTAAAAATACTTAGCAATATACTTTTTCATTCCGTTGGCATTTACCCTGATGAAGGGCCAAAACCAGACCCAAAATGATTAATGTTGGGGACCGAATTCCATCTTTTTTTCATCTTCAGACAACGGATTCTCTTCTTCACAAAAGTTACATATTTCCATTTCCACAGAAACATCTGTGGTGGACTACATGATTTACTTTTGGATAAATCTTTGTTTATTGGTTATGATGTCCATTGTATGCATGTAAAAAATTTTTATGTACGTGTCCCTCAATCGAGTGCCAATTTTCTTTCTTTTAAATTTGATACAATAAACTCAGAATTTTTACAATTATTTGTGGTATTTGCTGCCTATTACAGTCCCATTCAGGGGGTGTTTTTTTTTTTTTGAGTATTCTAGGGAGTCCTGACTAATCCCCAAGCAGGATTGGCAGGGGGCAGGTCTCCTTAAATACTCAGCCCAATCTGGGAGGAGAAGTGTTGGGTGCAAGTCTGGAGATATAGCAGAGGCACTGTAGAGGCCCCTACCCGGGAGGTTGCACCAGTCTGGGGAGGGTGACCTTGGGCCTGGAGGTTCAGGAGCAGCTAGGAGTGGTGGTGATTTCTGGACTCGCACAGGGGAACAGGAGAACAGCGGAGGTGCTACACAGTGAGAGACTTTGAAGTGATCCACCTGTGCGATGAGTAACGGTCCCTGGGAACTGCAAGAGAAAATGCTAAAGCAGACTGGGAGAGGAATAGTGGACAGTCTATTCTGACTCCAACCATTGTAATAGTGACTTATCCCTTGCTGAGACCTCTATGCCTGGCCTGTATAAGCAGATATAATCACCGCAGACAGTCTTTATCAGATAGCTTGAACTCACCAGCACCGATTCTTCCATATGCGATTATTTATTGGAAATAGCAGGTACAGTATACAACAAATGTGGCAGATGGTTGAAAGATGGTTACTGTAGGTCAAAACATGGTAATGTGTCCTAGGATGCAAGCAGATTGTGTGAGGCCTACAAGCGTGTGGCCATATTCTTTCCTCGTGAGACTGAGAGAGGACACAGGAAGAGGAAGTTACATAACAGAGTGAACCAGGAAGTGGAAGTTAGCTCACAGCGGATGGGAGGTACACACTTAGAAAACAGAATGGAAAGGTGAAATATCCAAAACAACCACAAGATGGCAGTGTAATAACCAACTATACAAACATTACTATAACTCTGCACAGGTTTATGTTACATGATAATTACACGTAACAGCACACAGTCTGTGGAAGCCTTGGGAGCCAGTTCAGGGAAAGGAGAGTCACTGAGGAAAAGCAGGTCGGTGGGACCCTGGGAGAGGGATGGGCTGGGAGTTGTAGTCCATCAAAGGCCCAG
The DNA here is from genome assembly GCA_018402905.1 of Glandirana rugosa. NCBI lineage: Eukaryota > Metazoa > Chordata > Amphibia > Anura > Ranidae > Glandirana > Glandirana rugosa. The sequence goes on from BLSH010203843.1 coordinate 416,706, forward strand.
CTAGCACTCAAAGTACTTTTGCTACACATTCAGGGGCCCGTGATCCCTGGCCTGTAATGGGTGTTCCGGAGGTTCTGCCGAGAGTTTGCCTTGCCTTGTGCTAGCCACAGTGAAGAGAAAGGAACAGAGAAGCTTGAAAAATTTCCATTCAAGCTGAAAACTAAGTTCAGTGCTGGAGAGAAGTAATGGAGTGATGATTTACTAAGTTCAGTGCTGGAGAGAAGTAATGGAGTGATGATTTACTAAGTTCAGTGTTGGAGAGAGAACTGTAGGAGAAGCGGTCAGCAAGTCAAGTGCTGGAGAGTTGTGAGGAGTCTGCAGAGGGAAGTGTGCATATACAGGAGTGTATATGGAGTTTACTATAATTCTTTTTGACATCCCACAGTCATCCCTTATCCCCATCCAAGTTATTTCCCCTAAATAAAACAACAAAACACCAGATACTGACTGGTTTTCGGACACCCCCAATACAGTAAAACTGCACATTTTAGAGTGGCCTTTTATTGTGGCCAGCTTAAGGCACACCTGTGTAATAATCATGCTGTCTAATCAGCATCTTGCTATGCCACACCTGTGAGGTGGATGGATTATCTCGGCAAAGGAGAAGCACTCAGTAACACAGATTTAGACAGATTTGTGAACAATATTTGAGAGAAATAGGCCTTTTGTGTACTTAGAAAAAGTCGTAATCTTTGCATTCAGCTCATGATAAATAGGGGTAAACACAAAAGTGTTGCGTTTATAATTTTGCTCAATGTATGTCCAGACTGGAGGAAGCAGTATACTGACAGAAGCACTCAAGCGGTGTGCTGGGACAATTCTGCCACGGTTATCAACTTTCCTTTTGGACTCCCTTCCCCAATCTCCGTGGAGAAGGAGTTCTGTAGTCCAGCAAGGTAGAACTCAGGCAGGGATGACAACACTATGCAAAAAGAATGATTGTTAATCAAAACGATACTGTAAGCGGACCCTCAATGCCGTAAAAAAATTTAGTTTATTGATATAATCATTTCAAATATGACAAACCAGTGAAGCAAATTTAAAAGTATGACAACGTTGTCAAAGGCTGTTTAAAGTGACGTCACTGACCACATCACACCATACATTACCACACACATAGCTTAGTTATCATGAATAGCCGCCACATAGTGGACCAAGATCATGGTCAGGTGAATGGAATTGCAGTCTTGTCATTAATGTGCTTGCAATCTCCTGATGTGGGAATCAAGGAAGGAACCCTTCTATGTGTTAATCCAGGCAGCATGGGATGGAGTAACTATGAACGGAGTTGAAGTTCATGGACGCTAATAAGTGTCTCTATGAGTACTGATGGGGGCAGGAGTGTCTTCCCTGCTTGGTCCCAATGTTCATCACTCACTGATGAACTGAACAGCTGGGCAAACAACAACCTGGCTGGAGTGCCCTGGGTCAGTTTTATGGATCACCAATGTGGTGGTAACAGTTGTATGCTCACCAGTCCAATCATGGCAGTGGATGGTAAAGATCGTTTGTCTCACAACAGGGCCAGTCGTTGCTGTACCTCGACGTCCGGGAATGGGTCATCCGAATGGAGTGCCTCTGGGCCGCATCAGTCCATTCGCTCGTTGCTCCGTAGGACCGTTCGTACACCAACCCTTGTGCTCTGCTAGTATCATGGGGTGGAGGAGTGAGGCGGTCAGCGTCTCCAGATAGCCAGGGGTGACGTGCTGACGCGTTTCATTCAGCCAATCCTGAACTTCCTCAAAGCTAGGGGTGGAGTTGACAGACATGCCTTAAATTCTGTTCACAAAAGATCTTATATATATCAGTGGGCACTAGATGTCATCCACACTTATTCCCAATACAAACGTCCCATTTATACAACATACATGATGATTATTTACAACCAGGACAGACTCATATCATAGGCCAATTTGGTCCCTCAGGAACCAAGGAAAAGGAGAACACCCCATTAGCTAGAACCCCAAATTAAGTTGAGGAAGGCAGCACGTTTCATCTTTATATATTCGTTTATACCTTGCCTATATACCACAAATCTCAAATTGGCTCTCACTATGGATCCAAAAACACTGACAAGTTCAGTTCAGTGTTTAACCCTTTGGGGGACATAGAATCCAAAGTGTAAATCCACATCTTTTCCTTCCTCAAAAGGACCCGATCAAAATCATCCCTTCTAGAGGGTAAGTCAAGGACATAAATGCTCTTGACCTTGAGGTCTGAGAGGTCCATTTTGTGAAATTCATTCAAGTGAATGGCAAGAGGTTTATCATCCCCCTCCCTGAACTTCTTGATGCTGGATACATGCTCATCCTTGTCCTCATAGCCCTCTTGGTTTTCCCAATATACGCCTTCCCACAAGGACAGGTGAGCATGTAAATCACCCTGGAAGTTGAGCAATTAACAAATTGTTTAATAAAATATTGCTTTGTGTGATCAGCATTCCAGTCTGTCCTCTCCACCAGATTACAAATGTTGCACCTGCCACATTTAAATATTCCTGGTATCGCAGCTCCTTGCTCCTATACTGTATTTCACAAAAGTGAGTACACCCCTCACATTTTTGTTAAATATTTTATTCTATCTTTTCATGTGACAGCACTTTAGAAATGACACTTTGCTACAATATAAAGTAGTGAGTGTACAGCCATATGTGTGAACCCAAGTTGAAGCTCCAAAACACTGGAGGATAAAAAAATGAATTATTCTCTATGAGTTGTGTGTGTAAATCTTCCGCGCTACCTTTATGTGAAATAAATTATCTGTGATATGTGTGTAATCAAATAAGTCCAATAAATCGATAGAATTCTGACCGCTGCAATACCTATTTATATAACACAGTAATAAATATGGATGAAGGTATGTGGGGTACAGCGCAATCAGGCTGGGTAAATAAATAAATAAATAGTATGCTAATATATAACCAAAACAGATTCAATAGGTGCAATACTGCTAATAAAGTGCAAAAGTGCAAAATAATTATTGAAAATAATCTCGATAATACACTCCCAATGCAAAAGTGCAACAGTGCATAAAAAATACATAAAATATTAAAGTGCCTCCTAAAATCAGTCCACCTCAGTGCAACACAAATCAAGCTGACATTCAATAGGTAGTCTTGAAGAAAATATGCTCAGAGTTCATAGCGCAAGTTGTAGAAAAAAAATATGTATACATATAGACGCAGTTCTTATTTAATCCACACGGTGGTGCTAGAGTGCAATAATCACGTTGTTAGACACACAGTGCTGCAATTTGTGCAAAGACACTAAACAGGTGCTTTCAAACAAGTGACATAAGCTCAGTGACACATCCACTCGTGTCAGTGACCGAGGAGTTAGTCTGGTTGGCCCCACTAAGTGCCTCCAGATGGGCTCCTGTGTCCGTGTGTTCCACTCAGTGCTCACAGAGCGCTCACCTTAAAAAGGTGTAAATAACACCTTTTGCTGTAACTCCAACAGCAGTGATTGGGACCGTAGACACTCGTCCTCCCAACGCCTCCAAAACACCTCCTTTAGAGTCCTACCACGTCCCTCCGATCCAACCAGTAAGTGAGATAGTGATCGTCACTATTTCATTCTCGTTTACAAAGTCGGGAAAGCTTGCCATCTAAATAGGAACCAGACGTCGAGGGAAGAACGTGTCTCGAGAAATATTCCTGATGATATCAGCCCAGCGCTCTCAATACAATCTCCACAAAGCCAATACGTTCCCCCCTACCGGCCGTTCCACAAGCTCACACGCTAACAACTCGAGTTGTTAGCGTGTGAGCTTGTGGAACGG
>BLSH010203911.1:1344-13246 GCA_018402905.1 Glandirana rugosa
AAAGTCCTCGTCACTAAAAAAAAGAGTTATGAAATAAATAAAGGTAGTATGTCCCTATGTCATTATAGAATCTAGTGTGTCATTTACCGTCTATTCATTAACGTAACGTCTATCTGATTCTTCGGACTGTTTCTACAAAATTATCCATATAATTGTCAAGTTAATAGAGGGTAGGCTTATTCTATACCACCCCCATGACGTGAGGCGTACATTTACTGTGTGATCTAAGATATTACTGTATCCCTGTATGATGGAAATAAATAAAGTATTGAGAAAAAAAATCACTGCTCCTGAAAAAACGATTGATTTAAAAACTTTTTTGATAGATGTCCCCTAGGGCAGGACCTGGGTCCCCATACACTTTTTAGGGCAATAACTTGCATATAAGCCTTTAAAATTAGCACTTTTGATTGTTGATGTTCAAGTCCCACGCGTTCACGTGTTCGCCCAAATTTTTAGCCTGTTTGCTAGTTCTGGTGCGAACTGAACCGGGGGGTGTCTGGCCCATCCCTATTGCTGAATACATTTTAGATTATTTCTATGATGCCAATAGTGTGACAACAAAATCACACTTTGTTTTTAAGTCAGCCTGGCTATTGAACTAATCATCCAGAAACACCTAAAGATACTAAAATATTAATTGTATTTTTGAATAATTAACACAAGTGTGCACCTCCCCCCTTCTGAACCATACCAGGCCACATGCCCTGGCAAAGCACCCGAGAGCTTTTGGCTTCAGCCAACTTATTTTTCACGTGGATCAGTGGCCATCATTTATTTATTTATTGGCATGGACCTACATGACTAGAGTGATTGAAGATTGATCTACATCGGGGGAGCGGGCATTTTTTCTATTTAATAAAGGACTTGTCAAAAACTGTGTTGTGTGTTTATTGACATGAGTAGGGGTACTATGTACTCTATATTCATTCACTTAAGGGGGCTGGAATCTGGGGCCTCCAGAGGGCTTCCAGATTCCGATAATTCACCCCTGCCACAATCACCGGGCCAGGGTTGCGGGGAAGTAGCCCTTGCTGACCTCCACCCAGCACCCTTTCCTGGCCTACTCGGATAAGGGTGGGTTATGGACTTTGAGGGCCTTATGCCATTTTATTAACATTTTTTGGTGTGAGGTCCACATGTGCCCGGTCCCTAACATCCATGCAGGGTGCCGGACGCATGGATTCCAATCTAGGTTTATTTTTTTTTTAAGCAGAGGCTCTAATTGGCTTCAAAAAGGGTGGCCTCGCGCCACAATGCCCACTCACTTAAGTGACATTAGTGAATTCCAAGCCAATCAGGAAGCGGGTCCTGAGACCCAATTGGCTGGAAGTCTTAGAACTTTGCAGGTGGGAGGGAGAGACCGTGAGTGAGTGGGCCAGGTTTGTTTGCCACCCCCCCCCCCCAAATATTGACCACCAGCCGCCACTGCAAGGGGTTAAGGTAAAGCTAAAACTTTTTGAATAAAGAAGAAAAAATATAAAAACCCATTTCAGGTTTCTTTTGCCATCTTTGTCCCATTAGGGAGATTTCTCCTCATTTTTGTTGTCCTAAAGGCACACCATGAAGTAAAGAGAAACCTCTGCAATGTCAGGGAAATCATCACTTTATCACCAAAACAGGTGTCCCAATTGGAAGATTTCTTTATCAAAATAAAAAAGATACATATTTAGGATACTTGTAGGCAGATCCCCTAAGAATGTTACCTGTAAAATATGAGCTGCCCAAAACACAGTTAGTCTCGTCCCCTCGACACGCCATAAATCCATCAGGTTCACATTCCAATGATTCGGAGGAAAGGCATACTGGGCATATTGTTCCACTGGGCTCAGAATCTGACTTTAGTACTATAAAATAAAACAATGCAGTCATATAGCTCTTCTGTGTGTAATAATGTTATTTCCTTTAATGTCATTAACATGAGATTTAAAATTGTAGAGTTTTACGTCACTAAAATATTAAGGTAAAAAAATGCATAGAAGTCAATGTTGAAGACAAAATTAAGGGTTTTTAAAAGAGATATACAGGCGGTCCCCTAGTTACAAACACCCCACTTACAAACAACACCTACATACAAACGGAGGGAGACAACAGGAAGTGAGAGGAAATCTCCCCTAGGAAGGGAAATTCACTCCTGTAAGAGTTATTATGGGAAAAAGGTATCTCCACTGATGCTTTATCACCAAGGTTTGTTTCCACAACAACCCAAAATTTTCAAAATCCAATTATCATTGGGACAGGAAGTGAGGTGAAATCTTCTGAACAGAAACATAGACAGCAAAACAAACATTACAGGGGTGTTACCCCTTCCCTATGCTATCCAAAAAGCTTAAAAAAAGTTTTTTTGGCTGATGCTACACTTAAAAAATGTACCTGTTCTGACTTACAAACAAATTCGACTTATGAACAAACCTACAGTCCCTATCATGTTTGTAACCCGGGAACCGCCTGTATGGAGTTTTTTTTAAAGCGGTTGTCTACACAAAAAAGTGTTTTTACCTACAAGTAAGCCTATAATAAGGCTTACCTGTAGGTAAAATGAATATCTCCTAAACCACTATGGTTTAGGAGATATCCCACTTGCAATGCAGCTGCTGACGTCACGGCGCATGCGCAGTGATGGCCGCATAGCGCCGGACGCTGCCAAAAAGTCAGCCGGAAAGCCGGGCTCCAGCACGCATGCAGCGCGGCTCCGGTCACTCACAGTGCCTGAGCCGCAAACCCGGAAGAAGCCACACTGCGAAGATGTCCGCTCCCTCTGTAGGGACCGGGCAGCCCTGCGGGAGCTTCGTTCTAAGGTGAGTATTTCATATGCGATGCATACTAGCTCATTATGCATTTGCCTTGCAGGTTATTGTTTGTTTTTTTTTCCCTTGGGTAGACTACCGCTTTAAGATTCATATTTACCTAGATGAATGCTGCATCTGTCCCCCAGCGCCTCCAACACTGAAAACCGAGCTATCAAACGCCACCAATCGCTTGGTTCTCACAGCTTTGTGAGCAGAAAGCTGCTGAGTGTCATCGGAAGTACAGATTATGCCTGATTAGCTGCACCCCTGGCTGTAACAGCCTGGGAATGACTGCTCTGAAACCAGAAGTGACAAAATCCTTGTCACGTCCAGGTCTTTTCATCTCAGAGGAGATCAAGGACCTGAAGTCATCCAAACCACTTACTGCGGTCCCAGGCACCCCAAAGGAATGGTAGAGCCCAGGAACCACCAGAGGCTGAGGCAGGAGGTGAGGGTAACCCTTTGCAGCACTGTAAAAGTGTTCACTTTTACTAAACAGTTGATTGCCAGCTGACAGCCATGATCTTGGTATAACCACTTACTGACTGGTGACCCAAGAGACCTGTATTGTGTGCCGCTCAGTCTCACTGAAGAGGGTATCAATCCTTAATATCCACTTCTGGGAGTGCTGGTCAGGAGGCAGCCCATCCTGGCTCCTAAGACAGCTCAGTATGAAGGAAGATGTCCCTGTGACCACACATTCCAAGGTATGATGGTGTGTGGCAACCTCAACTTGGAATCCGACAAGGCCACACCCCAACACATTTTGCTCCGCCCCTCAAAGCTTAGTCATGGGGAACTAAGCCCTGAGGGGTGGAACGAAATGTGTTGGGGGTCTGGCCAGGTCGGAGACCAGGCTGAGGTTGTCACTTAGACCCCTTTCACACTGGGGCATTTCAGGCGCTTAAGCACTAAAGAGAGCCTGTAAAGCACCTGAAAAACTCCCTCCAATCCACCCCAGTGTGAAAGCCCGAGTGCTTTCACACTGGGCGGTGCGCTTGCAGGCTGGGAAAAAAAGACCTGCAAGCAGCATCATTGGGGCGGTGCGTGGCTCCTACACTGGCCCTTGAAATGAATGGGCGCTTTGGAAGTGCCGTGGTGGTTAAAAGCGCCCCGCTAGTATGCATCGCATACTAGCACATTATGTGAAACTTACTTTAGAAAGAAGCCCTACAGGGCTTCCATCTTCACCGGGTCTTCCTTCCGAGGTTGGCGGGCTCCGGGCCTTTGATTGTGCTGGTGATGTCATGGATGGCTCCAAAAGTAAATACACTATATTACCAAAAATATTGGGACGCTGAACTTTAAAAGAACTATAAAAGAGAAGGATGGGTTTCCATGTTTTTTGGATGCAGCATCGGTCCCCAGGCGCCTGTAAACTGAGAACCGAGCCACCGAACACTGCCGATGCCTCAGTTCTCACAGACCCCCAAGCGGAGAGCTGCTGGCTGTCAATCAGTAGCTCGCCTCTCTGCTCCTCCACGCTCACTGGAGCGCTGAGCTGTGGAGGGGCGGGGATCGGCCGTCTCGGGCTCTCAGTGGCTCGCTGAGAGGCTGAGAAGGCTGCTGGTCCAGGCACCTGGCGGATCCCGACTCTGATTGTTATGATAACGCGGTGCCTGGCCCGACTTCTTTGACGTCAGCAGAGAGCGGACTTTAGTCTGCTCTCTGCTGAAAACGGGTCACAGGAGTACAAAATGGGTTGCACTCCTGTGACCCATAGGAGAAGTACAGCCGAACCATCTCAGGCCATACTTCTCCTTTAATGGCATCCCAGTCTTAGTCTGTTCAGTTCAAAATTGAGTTGCTCCACCCTTTGCAGTTATAACAGCTTCAAATCTTCTGGAAATGCTGCCCAAAAGGTTTAGGAGTGTGTCTATGGGGTTTATGAGGTGTTCTAACGGGTTGAGGTCAGGACTCTGTGCAAGCCAGTCACGTTCCTCCATCCCAAACTCGCTCATCCATGTATGTATGGATCTTGGTGGAGGGGGGATTATGGAGTCCTGACCTCAACCGGATAGAACACCTTTGGGATGAATTAGAGCAGAGACTGTGAGCCAGGCCTTCTCATCCAACATCAGTGCCTGACCTCACAAATGCACTTCTAGAAGAATGGTCAAAAATTCCCATAGACACTCCTAAACCTTGTGGACAGCCTTCCCAGAAGAGTTGAAGCTGTTATAGCTGAAAAGAGTGGGCCAACTCAATATTGAACCCTACAGACTAAGACTGGGATGGCATTAAAGTGTAAAGGCAGCCGTCCCAATACTTTTGGCAATATAGTGTATCTCCTAAACAGTGCATGTTTAGGATATATTTACAGTACCTATAATAAGCCTTATTATAGGCTTACTTATAGGTACAAATTGTCCATGGGAGTTTTCTCCCACTTTAACCACTTACCCACCGGAGCCCTTTTTTACATTTGTTGGTTACATGTTAAAAACAGTTTTTTTTGCTAGAAAATTACTTAGAACCCCCAAATATTATTTTTTTTTTTCAAACACCCTAGAGAATAAAATGGAGATCGTTGCAATACTTTTTGTCACACGGTATTTGCGCGGTGGTCTTTCAAACGTGTTTTTTTTGGGAAAATTTCACTTTTTTGAGTTAAAAAATAACACAACAGTAAAGTAAGCCCAATTTTTTTGTATATTGTGAAAGAGGATGTTACGCCGAGTAAATAGATACGATACATGTTGCGGTTGAAAATTGAACTTGCGGAATGGCGACAAACTCCAGTACTTAAAAATCTCCATAGGCGACGGTTTAAAAAATGTTAACGGTTACCAGGTTAGAGGTGCAGAGGAGGTCCTTTGCTAGAATTATTGTTCACACTCTGGCGATCGTGGCGATACCTCAAATGTGTGGTTTGAACACCGTTTTCATATACGGGCGCGACTTACGTATGCGGTTTCTTTGCTGCACGTGCTTGCGGGCACGGTGGTGAGTTAAATTTTTTTTTTTTCTTTAGCACTGTTCCTTTAAAAAAAAAAAAATTCTGATCACTTTTATTGCTATCACAAGGAATGTAAACATCCCTTGTGATAGTAATAGGCGGTGACAGGTACCCCCATACCTCCTTTACACTTTACAGTATTCAGATCGCCAAAAACGGCGATTCTGATTACTGTCATTTTTTTAAAACTGGCGCCGCTAGCCGCCGACTAAACCGGAAGTGACGTTGTGACGTCGCTTCCTGAATTTGACGAAGGAGACCCGATCGGAGCCGATTACGGCTTCCCTCGGGTCTCCTTCTAGCCGGCGGACGTGCCGGATTGTAGCTTCGGTATCCCGGTGGGACGGGAGGCCAGAGAAGAGTGGCGGAAGGCAGTGGGAGGGGGGATGCCCCCTCCCGCCCCCGGGGATAATGGCCGAGCGGCTCCTGAGCCATATCGGCCTTTATCAGCCGACCGCTCGCTCTAAAAACTGGTACTGGGTTATAGCCTGCAGCTGCAGGCTATATCCCAATACCTCCACCTAAAGGAGCCGCCGTATATATACGGCGATTCGCGTTAGGTGGTTAAGGTTAATACAAAAGAAAAATATGGAGCCCTCATGTTACATTCTCAAGTTTTTACTAAAAAAAATGGTACTTATTATAGATACTGTACTTACTTGCAGGTACATCCGGGGTACAAAAGTCGGTGTCACAGCAGGCGGTAGCTATCCATTTTGTTTCTGGTCCATGGCTGTAACTTCCAATCATATCACATTGTTCTGGAGAAACACAGCCATTGACAATGTAAACATAAGTACGCTCCTTGGAAAAATCTGCAGATATAAATGCAGTTACAGTTGTATCAAATTATAATCTGTATCAAATGCAAAATAACTTTCACTACTTTCCAAAAAATATCAAAACTCAGATATTAAAAATCTCACTAGTAAAGAACAACTGTGGTGTACTTTTTTATGCTTTTTATCTGCTATAATAAAATATTACACTTAGCTTACATTTCTCTGTCGGATTAGCCATATACAGCTCCAAATTGATCACATCATTCCTTAGTAGGTTGTCTGAGATATCATCCTATCCTCTTCCAATCACTCTGGGAACACCACAGTATCAGACCACTAGAGAAATGTAAACTTAAGCCTCGTACACACGGGACGACGATCGTACTTACGATCATCTCAAATCGCATGTTGGATAATGTAACTTGCATACTGACTGCACTACACGATCGTACGACCACAGAAAGAACGTTCAGGTGCATGTAATTAGCATCCGGCCATTCCTGACTTCTGAGCATGCGTGTTTTGCACAATAGAGCTTGTTGTACCAACTGCTCTGTACACACGATACAACGGTCGTATGACTGCTTGTTGGTACGACAAAGTTTTCTAGTCTGCTCATACAACTCCCCTTGTACAACCGTCGTATGTCGGCTGTTCTAATCGCGCATACGAACGATCAATTTCGCATACAACGGTCGTTCGTACGACCTGTTGTATACGATCGTCGTCCCGTGTGTACAAGGCTTAAGTGTAGTATTTTTTATAGCATAAAAAAGTATTTCACTCACTTTTAAAAGTGCCCAGCCTCGGCACCAATATATGTCATTACAAAGGAGTGCAGCGCTATATGTGACAGCTCATATATATATATATATATACAGACCACTATATATATCCTCTATTGGGGGTCCATTCAGGGGGGTGAGCGGCCATCCTTACATTGGTGGTGGACTTTACTGAAGCACTTTGATGATTTTTTCTGCATTGCATGACCAGTGATGGTGTTCAATTGGACTGTATATATATATGAGCTGTCACATATAGCACTGCACTCCTTTGTAATGACATTCTAACGGATTTGATGAATTTTTTCTGTAGTGTTCAGCTGCTATCATTTTTGTGTATTGATTTAAATGTGTGTGCGCTGATTGATCTATTGGTTTTATCGGCACCAATATAAACAGCCTTGAGATGAGCTTGCACCACCGTGTCTCCGACTAGAAACTGGCCTGCATTCCAAACACCAGAAGTTTGGGCCAGGCGTGATGTCAGAATAGACCCGGAAGTGACAACATACACGGAGCCTCAACTAGTTTCGCCAATCGTGTTTTCAGGTGGCTCTATTTTATTGACCTTTATTTAGTTAGAGGTCACTGGATTGGTGGTGAGTGCGTATATCTGGTGGCGTGAATTGATGCACTACTGGAACAACATCTGTCATATATAGGAGACTTCTTCACTAAAGCCTCGTACACACGATGCGACGGTCGTACGACCGGACGTCCAAAATCGTATGTCACTGTTGTGTCTCGCATACTGACATGCACTAAGCGATCGTACGACCAAGCCTAACGTAGTGACGTGTTACGAGTGTATAAAGAGGAAGTTCAGATGAATGTGATTTTAGGAACGTAGGTTTACACGAACGGACACTTCCGAGCGTTCCTGATTTCTAAGCATGTGTGTTTTGCACAGTACAACTTGTTGGACCAACTTCTCTGTACACACGGTACAACCGCTTGTTGTAAGTTTTCTAGTCTGCTCATCCAACTTCTGTTGTACGACCATCGCACTTCGGCTGTTCTAATCGCGCGTACTAACGGTTGGATGATCATACAACAAGCGGTTGTACGACCGTTTTCATACGACCGTCGCACTGTGTGTACGAGGCTTTAGTGTGGGGATTATTATGCACAATTTATAAGCATTTATATTTGTATTTCTAAGGACATTTGGTTGTGTTAGAGCCATTTTCCTTTTTTTTTTTTATATACTTAAAATATTACTGCCAATGGTCTAAACTTAGGAAATATTAACTCACTTATAAATCATGTATTGATGAAAAAAGACCGTTTATAAAGTGAATAACCTAAGACCACATGCAATCTGATTGTCATTTTTTTAAACTTACCTTGGTAGTATTCAAAGATTGTGGTTGAGCAAAGAAAATGAGGTGGGCAATTTATTTGTCCCAATCTGCAGATGTCCTCCTTTGTAAATCCCGCACAAAAATAACAAGATCTACTGTACTCTGTAACATAAGAATAGCTAGTAATTGATAATGAATTAAAGGGAAAGTAAGAAATTAATAAGAAATTTAAAAAAAAAGGAAAAACAGGATTAAAAGGAAAAAAAAGGAACAGTAAATAAAATGAAGAGAAAATTGAAGAAAGAAAAAAAAAAGGAAAAGAAAGCAAGAAGATTTAGAAGGTTTATTGTCATCAACACATCACGTGGTATGTAGCAGTTTATACATAACTAGGTTTTGCGAATTCCATAGCATACATAAAAATGACATAAAAGCAATTCATATATATACGTGGATCACAAGGAAACACATTGCAGTGCCCGGTAATGTAAGCCAATGGTACTAAGTATCCTGTGGTCAGTGGGTAAGCAAAAGTCCAGATAGAAACTAAACTATATGTTAAAAACATGGCTGCATCCAATAAGCTTGACGCGTTTCATTGATTCGCTCCACTTCTTCAGGAGCGGACGCATAATATATATATTGGTAAAGGTTAAATACCTGTGGTACTGCAATCCCAGGGCTGCTGGAAATGTCTATCCTGGGAGCTGTGGTAATGGAGACCCACGGACAGTGGTGGATGTAATGGAAAGTGACTCCAACTTTCAGTTGTTCACTTGGGCACATTGCAAACCATATCTCGGTGTTTGGCTCAGTTTGGTAATCTAAGGTATGGTTGGAGTCACTCTCTCACACTGTCATTGCAAACAACATGGAGACTCCCTCTCTCTCCCTTGGGTGTGGGTTTGCGTGCCCGGCTTTTCCACGGATCTCCATTACCACAGCTCCTAGGATAGACATTTCCAGCAGCCCTGGGTTTGCAGTACTGCAGTTGTCTAACCTTTACCTATATATATTATGCTTTTGTTCTTGAAGAAGTGGAGCAAATCCATGAAACGTGTCAAGCTGATTGGATGCAGCCATGTTTTTAACATATAGTTTTGTTTCTATCTGGACTTTTTCTTACCCACTGACCACACAATACTTAGTACCATTGGCTTACATTACCGGTCACTGCAATGTGTTTCCTTGCGATCCATGTATATATATGAATTGCTTTTATGTCATTATTATGTATGTTATGCAATTAACAAAAACCATGTATGTACAAACTGCTACATGCCATGTCTTGTGTTGATGACAATAAACGTGCCCAAATATAATTTTTTAACCACCAGCTGCCGTCATTATACTGCGGCAGGTCGGCTCGCTCCCACAAATCGCTGTAGCTGTCCATCAGCGCGGGAGCGGGCTTTTGTGAGCGTGGTGCACGCACACTCCTACTGGCCAGCAGGGGAGCCAATCAGTGGGTCTGGCGGACTCAATGTCCGGCCACCCGTGATCATTCCCCGCAGTAACAGAACAGGGATCTGCCTATGTAAACAAGTCAGATCCCGGTTTTGACAGGGGAGATCACAGAGATCCTGTCTTTCAGCTATGCAGGAAGACAGATCTGTGTATTTCCCCAGGCAGCCCATCCTCCATACAGTTAGAACACAAAGTAAGAGAACACATTTAACCCCTTGATCACCCCTAGTGTTAACCCCTTCCCTGCCAGTGTCATTAGTACAATAACAGTGCATATGTTTGGCACTGATTATTGTAATAATGTCACTGGTTCCCAAAAAAGTGTCAAAAAACGTCAGCAAGTTGTGTAATCTGTCTGCCACAATGTCGCAGTCCCTCTAAAAATCGCTGATCAATGCCATTACTAGTAAAAAAAAAAATATATAAGAAAAATGCCACAAATCTATCCCCTATTTTGTAGAGGATATAACTTTTGCGCAAACCATTCAATATACGCTTATTGTATTTTTTTTTTTTACCAAAAATGTGTAGAAGAATACATATTGGCCTAAACTGATAAAGAATTTTTTTTTTTTTGCTTTTTTTTTGGATATTTATTATTAAAAGAAGTTAAAAATATTGTTTTCGCTCTTTTTTCGTTTATAGTGCTACAAATAAAAACCGCAGAGGTGATCAAATACCACCCAAAAAAAAAATTAAAAAAGCTCTATTTGTGGGAAAAAAAGGACATAAATTTTGTTTGGGTACAACGCCGCGCGACCGCAAAATTGTCAGTTAAAGCGACGCAGTGCCCTATCACAAGAAATGGCCTGGTCAGGAAGGGGGGAAAATCCTTCCGGTCCTTAAGTGGTTAAGCCGTTTGTCATATAACTCATTTAAAGTCTTTTCTCCAGATTCAGGGATGGAGGTGCATATATACCAGCACTTCATATAAAGTCCCCAAAACCCTCCTTTTTACAAAGCAAGAAGATAAGAAGCAGAGAAAATCGGAAATATGGGGAAAAGAAAGCAAATGAAAAGAAAAAAAAGAAAGTAAGACAAAGATAAAAATAGAAGGAGAAGGAAAGCAAATTAAAAAAAAAGGAAAAGTTAGAGAAGAAAAAGAAAGAAAGGGACGAGATAAGAACTATGGGGGAAAAAAACTAAAAAGCAGAAATAGAAAGAGAAGGAAAATTAAAAAAAAAAAAATTTAGAAAATAAATTTAAAAAAGAGAAGAAAATAAAAGCAAGAAAACAGTAGAAAAAATAAATAAATAAGAGAGATCTAGACAGAAGAAAATCATTTACTTACGAGATTCTGCAACATTTGATAGTAGAAAATATAGAAGTACTACAGAGATCATTGTAAATGACTCTGCTGCCTGTATGATTAACCACTGCAAATCTTACTGGTTGTCTACAACCTTTATATAAAATAAGTCATGGGGTGGAGAAAGGGACATGAATTGCTGATCATATTACTAACATATTTTCAGTTTCATAATTCCGAGTGACAATCTATAGTGTGTGAATTTTCATAATGACATAAAATATACATAATATACAGTACATGTAATGTAGTGAGTTAAGATCTTATTTGCATCAGCAGATGCACCTTGGGTATCACGGTCTTGTCAGTGAGATATAATAAGGTTGGCTGTATTAGAATTTAAATAATATTTGTCTAAGAGCCCCAACTTCTTATACCAGGAAATATTTCCATGTCGTATTGTAATTTGTTTTTAAAATGTGTGACCATGCTTGGATTTCTGCACGAACCATGCAAACCATGGCATAAGGGACAAAAATGCCAAAGCTCTGCCCATCCATTTGCTGG
>BLSH010203911.1:71776-91862 GCA_018402905.1 Glandirana rugosa
CTGTGTGTGTAATTCATTGTGAGTGTACAACCTCAACCTGTAAGTTTCTTAGTGAATGTAATCAATCAGCCCACTATATCCCATCACCATAGTGTTTTGCAATAGGAAGACATAGAGGAGGGAGGGGGTGTCATTTACCACTGTGTATATTCCCACACATGTGTCTCTACAGTAACATGGGCTGCACAGATAAGAAAAAGGAAGAATTGAAGAGCTTAGAAGAGAACTGAAATCAGAGCATGCTCAGTAGAGGACACCGGCTGGTCTACACAATCTCAGCCTGTAATGAGGACACAGAGAGGTTGGGAGGGACAGCCGAAGGCAGTATCAACAAGGTATTTTTCAGTCTACACAAAATGACTGCTTTAGTGGCTTTGTAAGGTTTGTCTGGCAACTTCTGTCTTTCATGTGAGTCGGAAGCCCTCGCGCTACTATGAGTGAATCAGCGAAATAAAATAAATGATGTCCAACTCCAACATGTGAGTGTTACTTAATGTGTGTGTCAGTTGCAGCAATATCTCTGTCTTTCATGAACACTCTGTTATATAGCATGTAAGAGAATTTTTTCATAGTTTGGGTTTAATGGCACTTTAATTTTATTAGATTCTACAAAAATGTTCTATGCTTATGTGTCAATTTTCTTTTTTTGCTTGCTCTGGTTGTTGAAACCAATTGTTGAATCGTCTCCTTTAAAGCTGGCCTTACACTGTTGTTAGAAAATTGTAATTTTCAGAATATTTGTTCAATCACCTAAGGTTCCTTGCACACGGGGCGGAATCTGTCTTAATGGATCCACCTGCTCAGTGGGGGATCTCTCCACTGATCCCAGCTGAGCAGGCGAATGACAGGTCTCAGGTCTATGTCTGCTCCGCTATGCAGAGCAGACACAGACACAGTCTGCTGTTCTCTATGGGATTCTCCGGATCCTCCCGATTTTCCGGATGGATGGCGAATGTAACATCATCCGTCTGCTTTTAGTGGACCGGGTCGGGTTGGACCGAATCCGATGCCGACAAGTGACAGCAGACACATGTAACAAACAATGAGTGGTCCGATCACGTCCAACTGAAAAACGGATTTGGTCCGCTGGCGTGAAAGGGGCCTATGATTAAAAAGGGGATGATTCGACAATCAGATTTGACTAGAGCCTGCAGAAATATCAAAATAAAAGGATGAAAAACTTTTTTGTAGGACTTAATGGAAATGAGAGAATTTCTAATCGATTAACCACTTCAGCCCCAGAAGGATTTCACACTTTAGGACCGGAGCCCTTTTTGCGATTCGGCACTGCGTCACTTTAACTGACAATTGCGCGGTCGTGCGACTTTGTACCCAAACGTAATTTGCGTCCTTTTTTTCCCACAAATAGAGCTTTCTTTTGGTGGTATTTGATCAACGCTGCGTCATTTCTGATCGTCGCTATAAACAAAAGAAGAGCGACAATTTTGCAAAAAAACCCAAATTTCGTACTTTTTGCTAAAATACAAATCCAAAAAAAAATATAAAAAAACATTTTTTTTTCATCGGTTTTGGCCGATTTATATTCTTCCTCATATTTGTGATAAAAAAAATCGCAATCGGCGTTTATTGATTGGTTTGCGCAAAAGTGGTTGCGTTTACGGATGATGAGAATTCATTTCTGGGGTTTTTATTTTTTTTATTTTTTTTTACTAGTAATGGCGGCGATCTGCGATTTTTAGCGGTACTGCAATATTGCAGCGGACATGTTGGAACATTTTGACACTTTTTTGGGACCATTGGCATTTATACAGCGATCAGTGCTATAAAAATGCACGGATTACTGTGTAAATGCCATTGGCAGTGAAGGGGTTAACCTGCAGGGGGCGCTCTAAGGGTTAACAGTGTTCCCTGGGCGTGTTCTAACTGTGGGGGGACTGCCCTAGCTGGGGAAGGAAAGCGATCACAGCTTCCGTGTAAAGGAAGGCTGTGATCACAGCCCTTCCCCCTCACAGAACGGAGGTCCGTGTTTACTTACACGGACCTCCGTTCTTTCACTCCGGGGGGGGGCATCGCGGGTGGCCGGCGGAGATCGACTCCGCCGCACCCGCTCCCTGGCCCTCCCCGAACACAGTGAGCGCGCGGGCGCGCCTCCGGCGGTGCATGCGCGCGCGCTCACTGGGCGCGATCTCGCGGCTGCCGTCATATGACGGCGGTCCGCGTTACAGAGCCACTCTGTCACCGTCAAATGCCGATCAGCTGTCGGCAAGTGGTTAATTCACTCCTGGATGGGAAAAATCATAACTATCTAATATAACATCTTATTTGCATGCAATTGTTAAATTTAATACAGAAGTAGAATGTTCATTCTATGAAAATCCAGACATTGACATGGTACTCAAACTAAAAGTTCTTCAAAATTAAGTCCATGAAGGTACCAGCGAATGGTTGGATGGGCAATTTTTCTATTTTCTTGTCCAAACTTTCAAACGGAATTCTACCAATGTAGGGCTAGGCCAACTAATGCGAAGAGAGGACTCATTGGAAAAGACCCTGATGCTGGGAAACATGGAAGGAAAAAAAAAAGAAGAGGATGACAGTAAACATGATGGATAGATAGTATCATCGAAACAAAGAACATGAAGTTAAGCAAGCTCCGGCAGGCAGTGGAGGACAGAAAAGCCTGGCGTGCTATGGTCCATGACGTCACGAAGACTCGGACATGACTAAACGACTGAACAACAACAAACAAGGCTAGAATAACTCTAGATACTGAACGATCATTCTGAAAGTGACAAATTTCTAAGAAAATCCTACAAGCGTAAGGCCATTTTAACCACTTGATGACCGTCAACCGCAGGTTGACGGCGACAAAGTAGCTCGATATCGCAAACCGCCGTCATACGATGGCGGCTGCGAGATCGCGTACTGTGAGCCACCGGAGGCACGCCCGCACGCTCACTGTGTTCGGGGGGCCAGGGAGCGGGTGCGGCGGACTCGATCGCCACTGGCTACCCGCGATGCCTCCCCCCGCACTGAAAGAACGGAGGTCCGTGTAAGTAAACACGGACCTCCGTTCTGTGAGAGGGGGAAGGGCTGTGATCACAGCCTTCCTCTATATGGAAGCTGTGATCACTTCCCTTCCCCTGCTAGGGCAGCCCCCACACGGGTAGAACACGCCCAGGGAACACAGTTAATACTTAGAGCGCCCATGCAGGTTAACCCCTTCACTGCCAATGGCATTTACACAGTAATCAGTGCATTTTTATAGCACTGATCGCTGTATAAAAGCCAATGGTCCCAAAAAAGTGTCAAAATGTTCCGACATGCTTGCCCCAATATCACAGTACCGCTAAGAATCGCAGATCACCGCCATTACTAGTAAAAAATAAAAAAAATAAAAACCCCAGAAATTAATTCTCATCATCCGTAAACGCGGCCACTTTTGCGCAAACCAATCAATAAACGCAGATTGCAATTTTTTTTACCACAAATATGAGGAAGAATATAAATTGGTCAAAACCGATGAAAAAAAATGTTTTTTTGTATTTTTTTTTTTTGGATTTGTATTTTAGCAAAAAGTAAGAAATTTGGGGTTTTTTGCAAAATTGACGCTCTTCTTTTGTTTATAGCGGTGATCAGAAATGACGCAGCGGTCATCAAATACCACCAAAAGAAAGCTCTATTTGTGGGAAAAAAAGGACACAAATTTAGTTTGGGTACAACGTCGCACGACCGCGCAATTGTCAGTTAAAGCGACGCAGTGCCGAATCGCAAAAAGTGCTCTGGTCCTAAAGTGTGAAATCCTTCTGGGGCTGAAGTGGTTAAGGGACACCACCTGACCTGGATCTGCTTCCATGATCAGCATGGCCAAAATGGAACAAGCAGCTCTACATTGTGGAGAGGACTGGCGGGATAATTTGTCTATCACTTACTACAAGAATAATTAAAAGCAAGCATGCATGCTTTGTGTATTTCTTCCAGATCTGTATAGTAATCCAACATAAATCTTTGCCTTTGTGCCAGAGCTTCCTATAATTAAGGCCAGTCCTTCTCCTTGTTAAATCACTCTATGATGCAGCATTGATGCGGAGAGTGATGCCATACAATGAACCACTAGAGGGAGCACCCGATCAATTTATTATATAATTGTCAGTAACACAATTATGAGCATGCCTCAGTAAAATAAAAAAATATATAAACATATTTTAAGTAATTTCACACCTGAATTGCAAAAAACATTGGCCCTTCATAGTCTAATCAGTAAGAATTTTGCTTGCCCTACTTGTACTCTGTAGTTGTGCTGAAAACAACAGAAAACAGTTACTTAGCACACAAGCACATGTATTATTGTTATTATTATGTTTTAGCTTGAGATTTACTCGTCCTTTTTTGTTTTTTTTCTTGTTTCAACAGTCAGAGGAAAAACATACCACAGTTACATGCATTTGGTTATTTATTTTATTTAATCACTGTAAGTAAAAAAAAAAAAAGATAAAGAATATTTTTTTCTCAAAAGAGATTGCAATAAACATTTTTATTCTATCTGCTGCTCGTAAATAAAAGAACCACAATGTGTGTTTTTTTGCTGGCTGTTGAATTATTTATAAATGGCAGATTTGCAGAGGGATGTGCAGATTTGTGGTCCAAACACATTAGAGCTTGACACATGAATATTATAAAATAATAATTATAATAATAATTATAAGAATTATTATTCAAATAGCATTATTTTTATTAATATTATTAATCATCATCATCAACTGTGTTATAAAATGACATGATGTATTAACAATGGTGGGATCATATTTTGCAAATGTATAAATAATCCAGTTGTAATTATAAATGGTGTTATTATATTTTCAAACAAATTTATAAATTATAAAATCCTGTTTATAAACAGATGGTATCATAATTTCATTTGACAGAGTCCTATTTTTATATAACATTAGCAAGTTTGTAAATGGCAAAGCCCTATTTATGAGTGCCCTGGCCTGTCTAGGAAGTATCTACATTGATGTGAACTTTTAGCTGCACTTTTCAGGATCCCCAACAGGAGGCGGTAAATGTGCCGGAAATGTATAAGCTGACAGCTGGAACAAGAAGCACACTTGAACAGTAAAGAACTGGTAGCTGGAACTGTGAAACATGGCCGACTCTGGTTCTGCATTCATGGAGTTGCCAGAAGATGTCCCAAGATACCAGTAGATGACATGGTATCCCACAAGGCACTGAGTCTTAGGGCAGTCGTTTTTCTCCAGGAACCCCCTATACGGGGGAGTTGTTTGCTGACCCCAGGTAGTGGCCCCTGGGTGCACCCTGCTCTAGGCAAAACCAACTACAGAGAACAGGATACAAGCTGTAGGGCAGGGCAGGCAGTGGACACAGTTAACCAGGACACGGTCCAGAGATCATGGCTGGCAGCCGATATTGATATCTAGGAATCAAGCCAGAAGTCAGGGTAGACAGCGGACATGGGAAACCATGAACAAGCTGGAGGTCATGTTAGGCAGTGGATATGCATAACCAGGATACAGGTCAGGGGTCAGGGCAGGCAGCAGGCAAGGATAATTGGGAAACAAGCCAGAGGCCAGGGAAGGCAGCAAACAGGGATAACTAGGACAAGGATGAGAATATAGAGCAGGCAGCAGGCATGCATAGCTAGGATACAGGCCAGAAGCCAGGGCAGGCTACAGACATGGATAACCAGGATACAAGCCAGAAGTCAGGGCAGGCAGTGGAAATGGATAACCAGGATAAAGGCTAGAGGTCAGGCCTAGCAGTGGACATGGATAACCAGGATACAGGCCAGAGGTCAGGAAATGCAATGGACACACATAACAAGACTACAGGTCAGACATCAGAGCAGGCAGTGAACATGGAGAACCAGGATACAAGCCAGGGGCCAGGGAAGGCAGCAAACACAGAAAACCAGGACAATGGTGAGAATTCAGAGCAGGCAGCAGACATGGATAACCAGGATACAGGCCAGAAGTCAGGGCGGGCAGTGGACATGGATAACCAGCATATAGGCCAGAGGCCAGGAAATGCAATGTACACACATAACAAGAATACAGATCAGAAGTCAGAGCAGGTAGTAACCATGGATAACCAGGATATAGACCAGAAGTCAGAGCAGGCAGCGGATATGGATAACCAGGATACAAGCCAGAGGTCAGGGCAGGCAGAAGTCATGAATAACCAGGAAATAGCCCGGAAGTCAGGGCAGGCAGCAGATATGGATAACCAGGATACAAGCCAGAGGTCAGGACAGGCAGAGGTCATGAATAACCAGGATATAGACTGGAAGTTAGGGCCAGCAGCAGACATGGATAGCCAGGATATAAGTTACAGGTCGGGACAGCAGTAGTTATGAATAACCAGGATGCAAGCTAGAGGCCAGGGCAGGCAACAGACATGTATAACCAGGATACAAGCCGGAGGACGAGGAAGGCAGTGGACACGGATAACCAGGGTACAGGCCAGAGGTCAGGACATGCAATGGACACACATAACCAGAATACGGGCCAGAAGTCAGAGCAGGCAGTGAACATGGATAGCCAGGATATAGACCGAAAGTGAGAGCAGGCAGCAGACATGGATAACCAGGACACAAGCTGAGTTCAGTAGACAGAGTCAATTAAAGTAGAGAACAGGCGAGGTTAACTGTCAGGGGAACTTTATAAAAGAGGGATCTCAGTTAGCTAAAATAAACATTTCACAGGCAGTGAGAGTGGAGCTGTGCTGAGTTCAAATATGCTGGTCAAGAGGGGAATGCTGTGCTGTTTGACCACATAAAAGAGAAAAATGCTGCACTGAATGGCCAAGGCCAGAAGCTGTGCCGATTGGCCATTGCACTGTGGGTAAAATCCAGAAGTGCATGCATCCACATGCCATTACAGTAGATGCAGTGCTGGAATCCAAGGGGATAAGTAGTACTCACATGGCTCTATGTATAAAGAGAGGTCCTATTTATAAAGAGTGAGGGCCAAATAATTTGCCCTATTTATGAATGGTGGTGCCCTATTTATAAGCAATCTGATCCAGTATTTTAATATATCCTGCTGTGAGGAGGAAAATCATGCATGTCACAGTTTTCAGCCGTGGGACTGCTGATTGAGCGCACGCATGTTCACGCTAACTCCAATGGAAACAGGGGAGGGCTGGGCCAGGGGGCAGGGTGGCAATTGCCCCCCAGGCCACCCTAACTTACATTCAAAATGGCCGACGGCCGCTGCCCTCTCCCACTTTTTTCTTCTTGTGGAGGAAGGAGGAAGGAAGCGGGGGCCAGGGGTGCAGCCACTAACTGCAGGCAAAGGGGGGGAGGGCACCCAGGCCGGCTGTGCTGATGGACACTGGTGAGCCTGCATTGATGGGTACTGATCAGGTTACATTTGATAGGCACTGGTGAGGCTGCATTGATGGGCACTGGTGTGGCTGCATTGATGGGCACTGATGAGGCTGCATTGGTGGGCACTGTTGAGCTGCATTGATGCATTATTTTTGTTAAACCTCTTTTGTTGCTATTAACATTAAATTATGTTACCACATTGTATCATATTTGTTTTGCTTCATAACATCAATATCCATTCTAAAACCAGGTGGACATGGATGGTGAGTTGATTCGGTGGTTCAATGGGCCACTTGACTGGACTTGCCCCCCAGGCCTAAGGCTGCCAGCCCTCCCCTGAATGGAAAGGTCCCTTTTTTTATTAATTGGGTTCCACTTATAAACATTTCTACCCCCAAAAATATTGATAATCGATCTGCAACAAAGAGACCAGTGCACACTGCAGTAAAGTCACCTTAGTAATAGGTTTAGTTAAGGAAAAAGAAAACTGACATTAAATGTTTTTTGTTTTTTTTCAAATATAACACAAAGTAATTACTATCGAGTTTTCCCACACATGCTTGATCAGTTCTTAGGAGAACTCCATTATCCTTCTTGGCAATAATTCTAGTCATTGATTGATTTAGCGGTTGCACCAAATCAGTTCCGGCTTCTTGACAAGCCTGAGAACATTTTCTCAATCCCAATTTTGAGTGAAATATCAAAAGCTGACACTAGGTGGCAGCATCAAGACTGAAGTTCAAAGTTTGGATATTTGTGTTTCATGTTTTTTAATGTTCTGTAAATCCTGTTTGGATTTCGATGGACCCAAACTTAGCAGCAAATAGCATTGAGCTCTACGGAGAGGGGGTCTCCTTTTATTTGATTCTGGCCTTTTTTAGGGCTATTAGGCAACAAAAAAGCATAGGGTGTTGGCACCAATACCAATGCAGAAAAAAAATACCGTACAACAAAGGGAAGATCTTTTTATGCGGCTTCCAGAGCAACATTGAAAATACACAAACCCTTTAAATGACATGCTCAGGGGATGTCTTAAAGGGTAGTTTCACGTTTGAACTAAAATTTGAGTAAACCCCTCTATACTTTATGCTTGTTATGTTGTTCCAATTCACATACAGGGTAGCATACCTGCAATTTTTTATTTCATACCTTATAGATGTTTCTAAGGAGCAGTTGATAGGCTCATTCTAAAAATTTCTGAACAGTCTTTGAGCTATCCTTCATTAACCACTTCAGCCCCGGAAGGATTTCCCACTTTAGGACCAGAGCCCTTTTTGCGATTCGGCGCTGCGCCGCTTTAACTGGCAATTGCGCGGTCATGCGGCGTTGTATCCAAACGAAATTTGCGTCCTTTTTTTCCCACAAACAGAGCTTTCTTTTGGTGGTATTTGATCATCGCTGCGTCTTTTCTGATCGCCGCTATAAACAAAAGCGTCAATTTTGCAAAAAAAACCCAAATTTCTTACTTTTTGCTAAAATACAAATCCAAAAAAAAAAAAATAAAAAAAAAATTTTTTTCACCGTTTTTGGCCGATTTATATTCTTCCTCATATTTGCGATAAAAAAAAATCGCAATCGGCGTTTATTGATTGGTTTGCGCAAAAGTGGCCGCGTTTACGGATGATGAGAATTCATTTTTGGGGTTTTTATTTTTATTTATTTTTTTATTAGTAATGCGGGCGATCTGCGATTTTTAACAGTACTGCGATATTGGGGCGGACATGTCGGACCATTTTGACACTTTTTTGGGACCACTGGCATTTATACAGCGATCAGTGCTATAAAAATGCACTGATTACTGTGTAAATGCCATTGGCAGTGAAGGGGTTAACCTGCAGGGGGCGCTCTAAGGGTTAACTGTGTTCCCTGGGCGTGTTCTAACTGTGTGTGGGCTGCCCTAGCAGGGGAAGGGAAGTGATCGCAGCTTCCGTGTAGAGGAAGGCTGTGATCACAGCACTTCCCCCTCTCACAGAACAGAGGTCCGTGTTTACTTACACGGACCTCCGTTCTTTCACTCCGGGGGGGTATCGCGGGTAGCCGGTGGCGATCGAGGCCGCCGCACCCGCTCCCTGGCCCTCCCCGAACACAGTCAGCGTGAGGGTGGCAAGCGCACACTCACAGTGCGCGACCGATCTCGCAGCCGCCATCAGATGGCGACGATTTGCGATATCGCACCACTTTCTCGCCGTCAGCCTGCGGTTGGCGGTCGGCAAGTGGTTAACATACAATGCAGGTAGGGTTGCCATCTCATCCCTTTAAAACCCAACACATATTAACTACACAGGTTCTATGGCTGATTAAGGTGGTAAATAAACTCACTTGATGCCTTATCTGCATTAAATTAGCCTCAGAACAACCTGTGTAATTCATATATGTTTGGGTTTAAAGGGATGAGGTGGCAACCATAAATGCAGGAGGGTCGTTTTTTAAAATGTTTATTCCCTTGTTAGAACAGACAGCGTTCAAATCTAGTTCACAGTCAATAATGAAGACCTGCAAACACAGTACAGACAGGGTTAATAACAGTGGCAGCTGGTCCATAAGGGCGCCTGCCCCCCTAATCTACATGCTGGGCACCGGACGCATGGATTTCAATGTTTTTTTTTTTTTTAAGCACATGATTAGAGCCCGAGGCTCTAATTGGCTTTAAAAAAGGGTGTGTTCAGGGCGCAGAGCACTATTCTCAAAGCCAGCCCAGTTGTGTGACAATAGCTCATCAATATTCCCTATTGTCTTTTGGATTCTCATCCTGCCCAATCAGGAAGCTGTTCCTGAGATCCAATTGGCTAAGGCATCTTAGGACTCCCGGCCAATTGGGTCTCAGGACTGACTTCTTGTTCAGCCGGGAGGAGAAGCAATGGCCCCAGGGCAAGGAGTAGCTGGAGTGAGGGGCAGCAGCCCTACTCCGGATCCTCCTCATCTGCCCCCTATGGTAAGGAGGCTTCTGATCGCTGTCTTCCTGTCCGTCTTCCACGGGGGGTGATCGCCACCCTCCCGTCCCTCTCCAGCGGGGGGGGGTGGATTTCATTGGTTTGTCAACCCCGCCCAAAATATTGAGCACCAGCCACCACTGGCTAATAATACTAAACATTACTCTACAGACCCCTTCTAAATGTCACCAAGCACGGGGAGCATATAAGGATTTGTAAGCAAGTAAAACTCACTTAAAGTGGTAGTAAACCCTCCTATCGTTTTCAGCCAAGGAAGCTGCCATCTTGGCCTCTGTTTAATCTACAACTGCCATGATGCTGCACATGTGATCAGCTATGACACCAGCCATTGGATGGTTTGACAGTTTGGTTTAGAGCACAACCAATGGGAGTGTTACATTTCCAGCACATGCCGGAAATGTGACTGGTTTTTAACCTGTTAAATGCATGGGTTTACTACCGCTTTAAGAAGGTAACCAGCGCTTTTTTTTTTTAAGTTATGTTTATGGGAACATGTAAAAAAGATAAAGTAGGTGTTATCCCAATGTGGCTGCAAACATGGAAATACACTTTAAAGCTGTACATTGTGTTATAAAACATTATATTTTTCGTACAGTCTCAGTGACAGTGTACTCTGGCTGGCAGCCTATATTTGGCTGTGGAATTGATTTTGTGCCTTTTACAATTAGCTTAGATTACACACAGCAGGAATCCCCAATCTGATTTATTTCATTATAAGTAAAGGGGCTTTTCAGGTAGTTTTAGCAGCAACATTTGCTGCAATAGACCTGCTGACCAATGAGGATCTCTCTAAGCCACTTCAGCACCTGAGATGGCCACTCCAGAACCTTCACTTTATTCTGTTGTAGCCAATGACAGGTTGACTTGGCCTTGTGTTTTGGATCATTGTCATGTTGGAATGTCCAAGTCCCATGCACAGCTTCCTGGCTGATGAATGCAAATGTTCCTCCAGTATTTTTTGATAACTGCATTCATCTTGCCATCAATATTGACCAAATTTCCTGTGCCTTTGTAGCTCACACATCCCCAAAACATCAGCGATCCACCTCCGTGTTTCACAGGCCTTGTTGTCTCCTCTCCAAATGTAAGGTTTATGGTTGCGGCCAAAAAAGATCAATTTTGGTCTCATCACTCCAAATGACTTTGTGCCAGAAGGTTTGAGGCTTGTCTCTGTGCTGTTTGGCATATTGTAAGCGGGATACTTTGTGGCATTTGCGTAGTAATGGCTTTCTTCTGGCGACACGACCATGCAGCCCATCTTTCTTCAAGTGCCTACTTATTGTGCATCTTGAAACAGCCACACCACATATTTTCAGAGAGTCCTGTATTTCACCTGAAGATATTTGTGGGTTTTTATTTGCATCCCAAACAATTTTGCTGGCAGTTGTGGCTGAAATTTGGTCTACCTGACCGTGGTTTGGTTTCAACAGAAGCCCTCATTTTCCACTTCTTGATTAGAGTTTGAACACTGCTGATTGGCATTCTCAATTCCTTGGCTATCTTTGTATATCCCTTTCCTGTTTTATACAGTTCAACTACCTTTTCCTGCAGATCTTTTGACAATTCTTTTGCTTTCCCCATGACTCAGAATCCAGAAACGTCAGTGCAGCATTGGATGAAAGATGCAAGGGTTCAGAAACGCATTGACCTTTTATACACACACACTAATTACAAACAAACAGATCACAGGTGAGGATGGTTACTTTTAATAGTCATTCAAACCCCTTGGTGTCAACTTGTGTGCATGTTATCAGGCCAAAATCACCAGGGTAAGCTTTTGATCAGGGTCATTTGTGTAGTTTCTGTTGTCATTATGATTTAAAAATGGTAAACACAGTTGATTGATAATAAATGGCTTCAGCCAAACACTAACCATGAGTGAAAGAAATGTTTTTGTGTTATCATTCATATTCTATGAAAAATGGCCAAGAAATCATAAATTCTGCCAGGGTATGCAAACTTATGAGCACAACTGTTTGTTTCCTTGGGCAGTCAAACTTTCTGTACTGGGAGCATGCTCACTGGGCACTCCAAGCATAAAGGCAGCTTCCGGTCTCTTTTAATGTTTGGGAGCGTGCAGGATTGGCTCCCATTTATGTGACCACTGTGGCAGCCATTCACAGTAGTCACGTGATCAGGCAATCCTTCTTGCCTACCCCACATTTGCAAATTTTTTTGGTGCCAATTTTGCACATCATTTTCCTATCACTCAGCATCGCCAATAATTGATCAGGCTCAATATGTTTTGTGACGGTGCTCCAGTTAGGAAGGAATTGGACATTCCCACCCCCCTCACCCCATCCTTTACCACTGTGCGTTCAGAGGAAAGTAAGCCAAACCTACAGTAGATTCTTCTACAGATGTCACAACGGAGAGAAATATAGCCGAATCTTCACTGAATCAACACGGCTCATGTTTAGACTGAACTGACTCGGAGACGTATATTTGTTCATTACAGAGGAAGGGATTTGTGTCATTGTACAGTGTATACTAGAACCAAACACTCATCACTTTACAGTTTACTCTCACAGTATTATTCTTTGCATTACTTTAGCTATTCATGACATTCTTTCTTCTAAAGTAGAAATTTCATGGGGTGTATTTATTAAACATATTGCAGAACTATTCCTCCTGACCATTTCTTTTGTGTGAATGCCAGCAAACTTGAATGTTACTGTTTTCTCTGCTGGTTGGTTGTTCCTTATTCATAAGAATAGCATTAATCGGCAAAATACTACAATATGGCCACTAGATGGAGCTGATGATAATTTACTAAAGTTGTCAGCGCCATCTAGTGGCCATAATGCAGTATTTTGAATTATGCTTTTCTTATGAATAAGGAACAACCAACCTGCAGAGAAAACGTTAACATTCAATTTTGCCAACATTCGCACAGAATGAATTTGCAAGCAGATTCTTATGATGAATAGAGATGGGATGAACAACCCCCTGTTGGGTTCGCAGCAGATCTCCTGAACAGGGGAAAAGTTCTAACCCAAACGGTGATGCCCATTGAAGTCTATGGGAGCTGAACAGGTAAAAAAAAGAGTGCCCATTTTGAAGGCTTATATGCAAGTAATTGTCCATAAAAGGGATCCAGACACTGCCCCAGGGGACATGTATCAAGGCAAAAACATTTTTTAAAAACAATCATTTTTTCAGGAGCAGGGATTTTAATAATGCTTAAAGTGCAACAATAAAAATGAAAAATTCCTTTAAAGAAAGTGCCTGGGGGGTCCCCTTAGTCTGCCTGTAAAGTGGCACATTTGTACCGCGTAAAGAACCTGCTGCAGTAAAAAAAACATTTTTAAAGAAAAAAAATGAGTCAAATCACATTTAAAATGGTTTGCGGTTGCAATTGCTTGCACCTGGCAATTTTTTTTTTTTTAAAGTTGTGGGGTCCCCCCCAAAATATATACCAGACCCTTATCTGGGCATGCAGCCTGGCAAGTCAGGAAATGGGGGGGTAAGCGAGCGAACCATACCAGGCTACTTGCCCTCTACATGGGGGGGTGGGTGCTTTGGGGCAGGGGGGACTCTGGTGCCAGTGGTTGTAGTTATGGGGATCTGCAGGCAGGGGGCTTATCGGAATCTGGAAGCCCCCTTTAACAAGTGGGCCCCCAGATCCCGCCCTCCTATGTGAATGGGTATGGGATGGCACCACCCCCTTCTGACCAACATTCAACTGTCCATGACATCAGAAGGGGGTGGTGCCAGGTGGCCCCACCCCTTACCTATATAACAACTGTCAAACTGCCTGCACAATTCAAATATGTCCCCCATCCAATCTCCCTGTTGGGGATGATCCCCTTATAGCCTAGGGAAGTAGCTGAATTATACACAGACACCTTATTACACAAATAAATGACACGAGAGCTCTTTTAGTGGCTATAGAATTTGTATTTCTATCCATCCAGTCCTGAGATTTCCACAGCTATGCCAAAAGCACAGTGCCATCGAAGAAAGCTGATTTTTCTCTGTTGTGGTTCAGTAAGACCTACAGGTCTTGTCCCTCCTCCAGCCTGTGATTGGTCAGTGGGAGAAGAAGCATCAGACTGATGAGCTCATCTCTCTGCACTTTCCTATCAGGAGGACTGCTGCACAACTGAATGGCTTGTTGTGCTGCTTCTCTCTCTCCCAGTCTGAGCTCTGCTGTACAGGGCTTATACCATATTAAGTTCAGATAGTTACACTGCTAGCATTTAATGATGTATTAACCACTTAGGTACCGGAAGGATTTTCCCCCTTATTGGCCAGAGCACTTTTTGCGATTCGGCACTGCGTCGCTTTAACTGACAATTGCGCAGTCGTGCCACGTTGTACCCAAACAAAATTTATGTCCCTTTTACTCCACAAATAGAGCTTTCTTTTGCTGGCATTTGATCACCTCTGAGGTTTTTATTTTTTGTGCCATAAACAAAAAAAGAGCGACAATTTTGAAAAAAAAATATATACTTTTTTACTTTCTGCTATAATAAATATCCCAAAAAAAAAAATGTAAAAAAACGAATTTCTTCCTTAGTTTAGGCCGATATGTATTCTAATACATGTTTTTGGTAAAATAAATTGCAATAAGCGTATATTGATTGGTTTGCGCAAAAGTTATAGCGTCTACAAGATAGGGGATAGATTTATGGCATTTTATTATTTATTTATTATTTTTACTAGTAATGGCATCTATCAGCGATTTTTAGCGGGACTGCGCCATTGCGGCGGACAGATCGGACACCTAACTGACTTTTTTTACACTGTTTTTGGGAACCAGTGACATTATTACAGTAATCAGTGTTAAAAAATATGCACTGTTATTGTACTAATGACACTGGCAGGGAAGGGGTTAACACCAGGGGCGATCAAAGGGTTAAATGTGTTCCCTCTGTGTGTTTTCTAACTGTATGGGGAATGTGTGAGCGGGGAAACACACAGACCCGTCTTCCTGTATAGCAAAAAGGAAGGATCTGTGTGATCTTCCCTGTCAGAACGAAGATCTGCCTTGTTTACATAGGCAGATCCCTGTTCTGTCACTGTGGGAAACGATGGCTGGCAGACATTGAGTCCGC
Source organism: Glandirana rugosa (assembly GCA_018402905.1). Classification (NCBI taxonomy): domain Eukaryota; kingdom Metazoa; phylum Chordata; class Amphibia; order Anura; family Ranidae; genus Glandirana; species Glandirana rugosa. The sequence goes on from BLSH010203911.1 coordinate 87,097, forward strand.
CCCACCCGCTGATTGGCTTCCCCGCTGGCCAATGGGAGAGTGCGCGCGTGCGTGCCCACGAAACCCGTTTACGCGACCGGCATACAGCTACGGCGATTCCCGGGAACGAGCAGACCTGCCGCAGTAAAATGACGGTGGCTGGTCGGCAAGGGGTTAATGACTACAGCTCTGCATTCATTTATGTCTTTTATATCTGCCTGGCGTTCAGCTTTATGCATGCAGAGAAATCTGGGGGAGGGAGGTTGTTGGGTGACGGCTGAGCGGGATTCCTGCTCTCGTACCTGTGTGAGATTTGTGAATTGCACGTAGACATACACAACACCTATTAAAACGTTGGAAGTCTCCGGTGACTCGCTGTTAAAGGGGCCTGGTGAACGTCAATGGGCACATTGTGTGCCATGGAAAGCAAAGTCAGGTTTTAGCCTCGGGCTGCCGGAGGGGAAATGAGGTCATTTGTCCTGGGAATAAAGTTTCCAACTTCAAAAGAAATCCCAGACCCGTAGTCAGAGGAGCACTGGGAGAAAGTGTTACCCACATCAGGAACGTTTAATAGCAAGGTGTGAGGAATACTGAATGATAATGCATTGCCTTCCAGACTGGAGACCTGCATGGGTCAGTATATACAGGCATGTACCCGGCCCAGGTCAGGGACTCCTAAAATTGCCCATATACTATACAATCTGATTGTGCAATCTCTGTACAATCTCCTGTAGGGCTCATTCACACCAGAATGTGATTTTGGAAACCTGCATTCTGTGCGCATTTCCTGCACTGCGTTCAAAATGCACCCCAAGCACAGATTGCAAATGTAGTTTGCCAGCACTGGATTGCATGGTACTGATTGTTCTGGTTTGGTGCAGGAAAAGTGTAAGTTGCCTTTTTAACCACTTCAGCCCCAGCCGCCGTTATTTTACTGCGGCAATGTGGTTTGGTTCCCGCGCATCGACGTAGCTGTATGGCGGCACGGGAATTCGCTGTTGTGGGTACGGGGGAGCCAATCAGCGGGTGGGGATGTCCACCGGCCACCCGCGATCGTTCCCAGCAGTGACAGAACGGGGATCTGCCTGTGTAAGCAAGGCAGATCTCTGTTCTGACAGGGGAGATCACACAGATCCCATCTTTGGCTGGATTCACACCTATGCATTTTTAGTGCTTTTTGCATTTTGCAGATTTGCACTACAGTCCATCTAACATGGTTTCCTATGGAACACGTCCTGCAGTGCAAATCTGCAAAATGCAAAAAGCACTAAAACTGCATAGGTGTGAATTCAGCCTTTCTGCTATGCAGGAAGACGGATCTTTGTGTTTCCCATAGGCCTGTGCACAGGGTGTGCCGGGTGTGCCTAGGCACACCCCAATTTGGTGGATCGATCTCTATTTACTCCTACAACAGCTCAAAGTAGGCTTCTGCTCCTCTCCCTCCCACCAGCATTCAGCTGCCACAGGAGGAAAATATAGGGGATTGGTAACAGTAAATTCTGCCCCCTCCGCCCCTCCTGTCCCTGTTCCTCTGGTTTTGCTGCCCAGCCCCATGTGTGCCCCCCTGGTCCCCCCTCCCCCTACAGCTCTGTTGGCTTCCCTCTCCTCTCCTCTTCTGCCAGCTGCTGTGAGGGATTGTTTCAAGATGGAGAGTGGGAAGGGTAGGGTTTGCACCTCAGCCCTTTAAAACCGAACACATATTAATTACACAGGTTCTGTGGCTGATTAAGGTGGTAATTAAACTCACTTGGTGCCTTATCTGAATTAAATTAGCCTCAGAACTGTGTAATCCATATGTGTTCAGGTTTAAAGAGATGAGGTGGCAACCCTAGGGAAGGGGTGAGTAAATATGTCATTTTCCGAGCCCCTTTCTTTTCTGAATGAACACAGTGAGTGATCAGTACCAACCATTCACTGTCGTTATTCATAACTGAAGCATAGTAAACGTTGTTCTTGTGTGAATGAACAGGAAGCGCACACCTATGGCATTTCCCCAGGCAGCCCATCCCCCATACAGCTAGAAACACCTCCTAGGGAACACATTTAACCCCTTTATCGCCCATGGTGTTAACTTCTTCCCTGCCAGTGTAATTAGCACAATAACAGAGCATATTTTTTTTATCACTGATCACTGTAATAATGTCACTGGTTCCCAAAAAAGTGTCAAAAATGTCAGTTAGGTGTCCGATCTGTCCGGCACAATGTCGCAGTCCCGCTAAAAATCACTGATCCCCGCCATTACTAGTAAAAACAATTAAATAAATAAAAATGCCATAAAGCTACTTTCACACTGAGCGGCAGCCGCGGTCGCGGTGAAAAACCCCCCAGTTTTACCAGCAATATGGCTCCGCTATGCGGGCGGGAGCGCCACGCTTTTAGCCCCCCACAAGGGGTTAAAAAGGGGTTAAAAGTGCCGGTGCTCAGCGCTACCGAGGAGGTGTGCAGCCGCTTCAGAAGCACTTGCCATTCATTTCAATGGCAGGGGCGGTAGAGGAGCGCTATATACACCGCTCCCCTCACCGCCCCAAAGATGCTGCTTGCAGGACTTTTTGTAACGTCCCGCAAGCGCACCGCCCCAGTGAGAACGCACTCAGGGCTTTCCCATTGGGGTGGATTGGGGGGGATTTTGAGGCGATTTACAGACGCTATTTTTAGCTAAATAGCGTCTGTAAAACGCGTCAGTGTGAAAGTAGCCTTAATCTATCCCCTATTTTGTAGACGCGATAACTTTTGCGCAAACCAATCAATAAACACTTATTGCTTTTTTTTTTTTACCAAAGATATGTAGCAGAATACATATCGGCCTAAATTGATGAAGAAATTCGTTTTTTTACTTTTTTTTTTGGAAATGTTTTATAGCAGAAAGTAAAAAATATTGTTTTTTTTTTCAAAAGTGTCGCACTTTTTTGTTTATAGCGCAAAAAATAAAAAACCGCAGAGGGGATCAAATACCACCAAAAGAAAGCTCTGTTTGTGGGAAAAAAAGGACATCAATTGTGTTTGTCTCCAGTATATATAATCTCTGGAGACACCTATTATATTAGCCCAGGTGTGTATGTCAGACTAGAATGATTCTGGATAGACCGGTTGTACCGGCATTCATTGACCGGAATGTCTCGCCATCAGCGCCGTGCTTCTGTAACCTCAAATGAACGTTTTTATGGACACGGTGTGAATGGTTCCATTATAGGGAAGGTATAATGTGTTCTCACTAAGTGCCCAGTTTATTAGTGCTATGCTGGTAATCAGCCTGATCAATAAAATCCACTGATTGGAATATTTATGCATCAGATGGATTTTTAAAAAGTTCCCCTTTTTAAAGTTGAACTTCAAGCAGAAATAAAAGACACAAATAAATGCAAATATTTGCCATTCTGAACCAACCACTTTGCATATTATTTTATATAGACTGTGATTCTGTACTTGCCAAATATGCTGCAGAAATCTCCCTCCAATGAGTCTGACTGCATCCATTTTAACTGTGGGCAGCTGAAGCTGCTGCCTGTTCACTTCCTGGATTTACACAGAAACACACCTCCAGCTTTGAAGCCCTGCAGTTCTTATTGGCCCTCTTATGACTCATCCCCCCCCCCCTTCCTGGCAAACTCTCACGAGAGTGCATGATATCATAAGCCTAGGCTAATGACCAGACAAGAAACAGGAAGTGGGCTGTATAAGGTATTTAATGGCAGAAAAAAAAATGTTTTACTATCCAAAGTTAAAACAACAAGGGCAGAAGATTTAATAGATGGAAAGCAGTGGTGGCTGGTGTATGAGGGGCGCTTGGGTGCCACCTCCCCCGCCGGCTAAAGAAGAAAATAAAGTCAGCCCTGCCTCCCTGCAGGTGGCGCCGGTACATTGACTTTTTTTTTCGGCTCCTTGGCTGTCACATGACAGCCAAGTAGTGAGCCTATTGGTCAGCCATTAAAGTATATGTGTGTGTGCTGAACAGGTGCACACACACAGGCTGATTGGCTGCCCTGAGCCTGCGGCTCAGTGTGATTGGATGCAGTGGCCAGGGTCGCTGTGGCAGCGGACGTGACTCCCGCTCCACAGAGACCATGACCGCTCATTGACCGACGAGGTGGGGACAGCCCGCTCTCCGCATGCCGAATCTCTGCCACAATCCTGCCTGACTATTGGATGGGGTAAGTGCGGGGGGGGGGTCTCTGCAATGTACCCCACCTGTGATACTGGCTGCATAACTGCCCCCACCTGTGATACTGGCTGCATAACTGCCCCCACCTGTGTTATTGGCTGCATAACTGCCCCCACCTGTGTCACTGGCTGCATAACTGCCCCCACCTGTGTTATTGGCTGCATAACTGCCCCCGCCTGTGTTACTGGCTGCATAACTGCCCCCATCTGTGTTACTGGCTGCATAACTGCCCCCATCTGTGTTACTGGCTGCATAACTGCCCCATCTGTGTTATTGGCTGCATAACTTCCCCCACCTGTGTTATTGGCTGCATAACTGCCCCCATCTGTGATATTAACTGCAATTTACCCCCACCGGTGATATTGGCTGCAATTTACCCCCTCCTGTGATATTGGCTGCAATTTACCCCACCTGTGATATTGGCTGCAATTTACACCACCTGTGATTCTGAGCTGTATACTGTGCCCTGTGATACTGAGCTGTATACTGTGTCCTGTGATTCTGAGCTGTATACTGTGTCCTGTGATTCTGAGCTGTATACTGTGTCCTGTGATGCTGATCTGTATACTGTGTCCTGTGATGCTGGAGCAGTATACTGTATCCTGTGATGCTGAGCTGTATACTGTGT
>BLSH010203911.1:110772-121412 GCA_018402905.1 Glandirana rugosa
CCAAACCTCTGGGGACGGGATCTCCATTTAAACAAGGTACGGATACTCTAATTTGGTACACGTGGTATAAATAATGTACAGACAGTAGACGTCGACCCTGATGTAATTAGTCCATATACAAGACTGTCGTATGTGTATTTTATTTTATACATGTCATTTACATATATATATATATATATATATAGTACTTTATTAGACGTGGGAGAAAATTTATGAAAGTGAACGATTTACGAACAAGGTCTCGTCACTGAGTCATGACTCCATAGTTTCGGTGGTGTCTACTGATTACGACTCAGGTCAGACCTTGTTCGTAAATCGTTCCTTTTCACCGTGCGATCGTTCGGGTTCCGTCCGGACCCGGACCCGGACTTTGTCCCGAAGTTCGGACGGACCAGCAGAACCCGAACTTCCAGGTGTTCGCTCAACTCTAATCACAAACCATCATTGCTACCATCCAACAGAACTTTGACTTTTCCTTGCTAAATGCTTGTTCCAGACTGGACTCAGCATTAGTCATCTGTGGTGGCTTTGATACCTCAGTACTGAGTCACTGCTCTGGAACAAGCATTTAGCAAGTGAAAGTATTTAAAAGAGGGTGCAGATTATTTCATGATATATATATATATATATATATACATTTACTGTACATATTTTATTTTATGTGTATGCTGTCAGAACATATACCTGATTAATGTAGTCCCAGCTGCAGATGACAGACATGTAATAAATATGGTGCACATGGTTTAATCTCATAGGCATGGAACAAATTTACCTCTAGGGCAGGGGTCTCCAAACCTTCTAAACAAAGGGCCAGTTTACTGTCCTTCAGACTTAAGGGGGAGGGCCGGACCATGGCCAGTCGGAACAGAAAATTTTCCAGGCATCAGTGGAAGTAAACAGTACCACATCTTTGATATTAGGGGTGAGGAATAGTGTCCCATTGTTGGTGCCAGTGGCATGAATTATGCACCATATTTGGTGTCAGAAGGCAGAATAGTGTCTCATATCAGTGTGATGAATAGTGCCCCAAGGGCCAGATGAAGGCAGACATAGGGCCGCATTTGGCCCCCGGCCGCAGTTTGGAGACCACTGCTCTAGGGAAATGAAAATAAAACAAAATAAAAAAAAGAGAAGTTGTGTATTTGCTAGCTTACATTTCCAGTACATAGGTTTGGCCATGGGTGTTGGTGCCATCTCTTAAATAGAACGTCATACTACGGATCAACGTATTATCTATATAGCTAAACAAATCCACGGTATTATACATTTTCAATTAAAGCGATACTAAAGGTTAGTTTTTAAAAAAAAAAAAATAACAAACATGTTATACTTACCACCTCTGTGCAGCGGTTTTGCACAGAGCGGCCCCGATCCTCCTCTTCTGGGGTACCCCAGCGGCATTCCTGGCTCCTCCTCTTCTCGAGTGCCCCGTTAGAGAATTGCTTTCCCTGGGGTCACTCGTGCGGGCGTCCTCCTGTGTCCTGTTGCTGCATTCATTGACACAGACAGCAGGACTCAGCTCCACCCCCCCCCGGCTCCCGCATCACTAGACTTGATTGACGGCAGCGGAAACCAATGGCTCCTCTGCTATCAATCTATCCAATGAGGACCAGAGCCTGTGGCTGGAGCTGCTAGGCTCGTCGCCCGGCGTGGGAACAATCTGGCTCAGGTAAGTAAAAGGGGGGCTCTGAGGGGGGAAGCTGCAACAGAAAAGGTTTTTCACCTTAATGCATAGAGTGTATTAAGGTGAAAAACTGAGGGTTTACAACCCCTTTAAATGTTCATTTGTTTTTTGTTTATTCATTTTTTTTAACTGTGTTGTCCGCTCTCTTTTCATCTTTTTGTACCTGACTCTTGTGGGAGCTCGCATGAGTGCTCCCATAGCAAGCGGCTTGCTAATAGTTGCTATGGGGGCATTCAGACGGAGGGGGGGGGGGGCATGAGCATCTTTGCCATTCGGAATCTTCCCTCCAACCACTCTGCATATTATTTTATATATAGTGTGATTCTGCACTTGCCAAATATGCTGCAGAAATTTCCCTCCACTAAGTCTGGCTGCTGCCATTTTAACTGTGGGCAGCCGAAGCTGCTGCCTGTTCACTTCCTGGATTTACACAGACACACAGAGGCACACCTCCAGCTCTGCAGCATTGCAGCTCTCATTGACCCCCCTTATGACTCATCCCCTCTCCCTTCCTGGCAAACTCTCACAAGAGCTGTGCATGATGTCATAAGCCTAGGTCATAGGCTACTGACCAGTCAAGAAACAGGAAGTGAGCTGTATAAGGTATTTACTGGCAGAAAAAAAATGTTTTACTATCCAAAGTTAAAACAACAAGGGCAGAAGATTTATTAGATGGAAAGATGAAAAAAATGACTGAAGGTCCGCTTTAAGGGCCCGTTCACACCATAGAAATGCAGTCCGAATGCATTCCAGATGCTTTCCTGCATGCACGTTTTGATGCATTCCAGCGCATTTTTTCCTTGTCTTTTTTTCTTAACCTTAAATAAGGAAATGTGTGTTCCAGTGCTTTTTCGGTGCATTTAGGTGGATTCCGGTGCTTTTTTAATGTGTTTAACAGCGTTCCAGTACAATGTGGTGTGAATTGGCCCTTAATCAATCTACTGATGAACGAGAGGGAGAGATGAGAGACAGAAAGAAAGATATTAGAGAGAAAGGAAAACAAAGACAGAAAAAGAGAGGAGAGAGCAAAAGAGAAAATAAAGACAGATATACAAAGAGAGAGAAATAGAGAGGAGATAAAAAAGAGACAGATGAGAGATAGTGAAAGAGAAATAATAGGGAGGGGGCACAAAAGAGAATGAGAGATAAACTTTCTTTTTCATCTCTAATCTCTGCTTTTCTCTCTCTGTCTCTTACGCTCTCTCTCTTTCTTTCTAACTTTCTCTCCTCTCTATCTTTTTTTCCTGTGTGTGTCTCTCTCTATCTCTGTCTCTTACTCTCTCTCCTCTCCATCTTTTTTTTGTATCTGTCGCTTTCTCTCTCTGTTTCTCTCTCTTTCTCTCTCTCTGTCTGTCTCTCTCTCAATTATTTTCTTTCTCTGTCTCTTACTGTCTCTCCTCTCCATCTTTTTTTGCATCTCTCTCTCTCTCTCTGTCTTTCTCTCTCTCTTACTTCCTATTGCTGTCTCTCTCACCTCTCTCTCTCTCTCTTACTTTCTATCTCTGTCTCTCTCTCTCACTCTCTTTTTCTCTCTACCTCTTACTTTCTCTCTCGCTCTCTGTCTCACTCTCTCTCTCTCACTGTCTCTTGCTTTCTATCTCTGTCTCTCTTCTCCATTTTTTTTCTGTGTGTGTCTCTCTCTCCCTCTCACACACGTTCTATCTCTCTTATTCTCTCTCCTCTCCATCTTTTTTCTGTGTGTGTCTCTCTCTCTCTTACTCTCTCTCTCTCTCGCTCTCTGTCTCTTACTTTCTATCTCTGTCTCTTATTCACCATAATTTTTCTGCACCTCTGTCTCTTTCTCCTACTCTCTCTCTCTCTCTCTCTCTCTCTCATATCTCTCACTTTCTCTCTCTCTTTCCCTCTTACTCTCTCTCTCTCTCTGTCTATCTCTCTTACTTTCTCTCTTACTCTCTCTGTGTCTCTATCTCTCTTTTTCTTTCTCTGTCTCTTTCTGTCTTATTCTTTCTCTGTCTCTCTTTCTCTTACTTTCTCTCCTCTCCATCTTTTTTTGTGTGTGTGTGTCTCTCTCTCTCTTACTCTCTCTTCTTCTTTCTCCCTCTCTTATCTCTCCCTCTCATCTCTCTTTTTTATCTCATCTTTCTCTCTTTCTCTTTTGCTCTCTCCTCTTTCATCGCTCTTTCATTCTTTCTTTCTTTCTTTTTCTCTTTCTTTCTTTCTTTCTTTCTTTCTTTCTTTCTTTCTTTCTTTCTTTCTTTCTTTCTTTCTTTCTTTCTTTCTTTCTTTCTTTCTTTTTCTCTTTCTTTCTTTCTTTCTTTTTCTCTTTCTTTCTTTCTTTCTTTCTTTCTTTCTTTCTTTCTTTCTTTCTTTCTTTCTTTCTTTCTTTCTTTCTTTCTTTCTCAATCTATCCTTTGATGAGAGAGATATACAAAGAGAGAGAGAGAGAGAGAAAGAAAGAGTAGGTAAGAAAAAGAGAAATGAGAGACAGTGAGAGAGGAGACAATAGGGAGGGGGAATACAAGAGAAAGAGAGAAAAGAAAGAAACTTTCTCATCTCTCTCTCTTTCTTTTTCCTCTTTCTCTTTTTTGTTCCTCTCTCTCTCATCTCTCTTTTCTCTCTCTCCATTCTTTCTCATCTCTGTCTGTAAATCTCTCTCTCTCTCTGTCTCTCTCTGTAAATCTTTCTCTCTCTCTCTCTCTGTCTCTCTCTCTCTCTCTCTTACTTTCTCTGTCTCTCTCTCTTACTTTCTCTCTTTCTTTCTCTGTCTCTTTTGTTCTCTCCTCTCTCTTTTTCTCTCTTTCTTTCTCACTCTTTCCTTGATGTATTAAAAGTTCAATAAAGGAAATTGAAATATAAACTATTGCCAGCAGCTATCGGCCGTTTGTCACCTTGTATTTTTTTTAATCAATTAAATGTGAACTCTGATTGGTGTTTGTTCTCATTTTCCATACAAGTTTAACACCCCCTGTGTATCGATCTCCTCCAGTCTCTCTCATTTTTTCCTTCTCTCTCTTACTCACTAAAGCCTTAAAACCTTTCAGCAGCACAAACCCTCATCTGTTTATTTCATACACAACGCTGAAGTTCTAATTTGTCTTTGTGGTTACTTTGTGTCAGTCACTGAGCCCCGGCCCGGCCCTCCTCTGTGGTTAGTCATTGTAAAAGGTTAAAGTAATGCAACATAATCCAGTAGCTTGCCCAGACGTGCATGTTCTTGGCTCAGGCGGAGGGGTGTGAATTTCCTTACGCTGAGAATAGAGCTCCTCGCTTATTATCTCCTACGCAGAGAAAAGCCCTCAACTACTACCCAAGGCTTCCTCCTTCCTCGCTCCTCAGTGGTCATAAAGCAGACAAGTGCCATCTCCAATTTTAGGACGCCAAATTACGACTTGATTTAGGAGGGTTTGAGGCTGATTTTTTCTACATGAATCATATTTACAATTTAAAAGCAGTCTGACATGGCAGTGAGAACCGGCTCAACACACCTATTTTTAGAATGAGCCACCTGCACAATTTGACATTTATTTAGTCATCTAAGACCAACAGCTTGGAGGCACCACTGGGACTGTTGGATCTTCTAGAGCCACTGGGGCCATCTAAAACCTCAAGGACCAAGGACCAGCCTCATCCAAAAGGTTTTAATTGAAAGGAAAAGGCACGGGACTGGAAAGCTCACACAAGGTCAGGGAGACGGGAAACTGGCTGACATATGGAAATTTTAGTCTGAGGATCTCTAGAAGTCAAATCAGGACCCTTCATCTGCTGACAAGCACGTATCTCCTAACCAAAGGCTCAGCAATGTTCCTCATCATTATCTGTTCCGCTCTTCTTTCAGCAGGTAATGATTGACAATCTATCGGCTTGTCTTATTCTTCAACTACTAGGTGGGAGTAACAATGCAGAAAGACTCTTATGGAAGTCATAGCAAAATAAATGCTGGCGCTGTCGCCCACACTGGCCAACAGAGGCCAACCCAAAAGTGACCATTTGTAATAAAACTAGAGCCTTGAGCATTACGTTTTATGGATCGCATTGGTGTTAATTTATTAAAACTGGAAAGTAGAAAATCTGGTGTAGCTGTGCATGGTAGCCAATCGGCTTCTCATATCAGTTAAGCTTTGACATAAAAAACTTGAAGCTGATTGGTTTCTATGCAAGGCTGCACCAGATTTTGTACTCTCCTGTTTTAGTAAATCAATCCCATAGTACTGTAGTTATAAATAGATTCACATAGCTGTTCATCCATCAAAATTTCATGTTAATTTCTTCTGTAAAAATGGGGAAAATCAAATGTTTTGAGGCTATATCCTTTGCAGATTAAATGATATTCAAAAAAATAAAACAGCGTAGTTGGGGAAAATAACACATTATGTCCTCTAGATGGTACTGAGTATCATAGAAAATAAGTATGCTTCTCACCTCCAACTAGTGGGCATAATGTAGCATCTTCCCCATACACACTGTTTATTTTTCCAATGATTAACATTCGAACTGCAGAGAACGTAGCCTGAGAACATTCAATTTGGGTCCATTCGCACAGAGTGAATTTACATGCAGTTTTGATGGAGGGACGTTTTTTATGGATAGATGTGAATTTTTTATGACTATTTCCCCTAACCCTTTCGCTGCCAAAGCCATTTTTGTATTTATTTTACACACTTTTAACACATCATTTTTAGGCATGAAGATTAAACACAACTCCCAAAATATTATATATTTTCTGAAAGCAGACACCCTAGAGAACAAAACAGTGGTAGTTCCAGTTTTTCACGTCACGCGGCATTAGGGCACCGATTTATGAAACACAAATTTTCAGTAAAAATACACTTTTACAGTTAATTTGAGGACACATATATGCAATAGATTACTCAATGTTTTGGCAAAATAGAAAAGACGAGGTTGCGCCAAGTAAACAGATACCCAACTTATCAAGCCTTAAAATGATATGCGTCCATGAAACAGAGACAAACTTCAGTACCCTATACTCTCCATAGGTGATGCTTTAAAGGCCCCCCCTACATGTTATCAGTTTAGCGTTAACCATGCATGATGGGTCTAGAATTACTGATCTCACTCTGGGCGCATGGAAATATGTTACATGTGTAGTGCAGTTGACTTTTTCATTTGAAGTTCACATTTGCATTCTTATATGCGCGTGTCTGTGTGCGTGTGTGGGGGGGTCAAGATTTTTTTTTATGGGGGACTATAAGTGCTTGGGTGTCATTTTTCTTTTTAATGACATGATCACACAGGGGACAAAAAGTTCCCTATGCAATGCATTTTTATGATGACAGGTTCTCTTTAATGAGAAATCAGGGAACTTAAAGACCCCCTGATGCCCCCCCCTTGCTCTTCAATGAATCTAATGGTCTTCAGATCTCACTCCATTAGTTCCTTCCTCAGCCAGTGATGTTTTGCTCATCGCTTCGAGGGCATATGCAGAAAGGGGGAGACACATTTCAGGTTTTATTCTCTAATCTACAAGGGGCAATGAGACAAGGGGACTGATTGGTTGCTTTTTGCACCATTTATAATAATGCACATGAGCTTTTTCGTATCTTTACAAGTTTAAGCTTTTGATAAAGTCGAGATAAGCCTTAATACTGATGGAATCAATGTAGAAGTTATCAGTGTTTTAGGATGCAAATAGGCTATTTGAAGGCTTTCATCAGGATTAGTCATCAGAAATTCAGATCTATATAAGTAGTTGTGTCGCCTTGGGGCTAGAATTTTATCTCAGTGAAATTGAAATTAGATGTAAATTATCTTATCAACAGGCTTCACTTTTTTTAAATATGGTTTCTGTATATAGTTGCAAAGTATTTTGCTTATGTAAGCAGTTATGTTCACTCATTGCATATTCAGGGTTGGCTTCCTGCGTAAAAGTGCTGTACAGTGATTGTGCTTTACTGCCCCTAAGTTCATGGCCAGGGATGATCTGCTTTAAAACAAAAGGATCTTGAAATGCATTGGAGGTGTGATAGGAGGCATTCTCTTTGCATGGACCCATTGGGAATTGGTCCATATATGTGGACTTCATTGTCCACATATGAATTGATATATATCCTGATTCCATATGTTGAAACATTGGAGTAAACTTTGTTGCTCAATGAGGAAAATTATATATGTCCTGATTAAATTGGATGGTTTGCTAAACTAATCACCTGCAAAACTTTCCACAATCTTGTTGTTAGAGTATATGCTTGACTACCTTAACTGCTAAACAACTGGGTTTACCCACCCACCTCCATGGATATTGACACCACATATGACCCCTTACAGTTCCAGTTGAGGGTTTCTTTGCTCACCCTCTGGGGGCTCTTGGTGTTGGATGTCCATCTTCCTCCCTACTTTTTTCATGGGGGTCTTGGTCAAGCTGAATCTAGTATTCTAATAATTACATTTTGGGGTCCTGCTGAAAAAGTGGGCCTTGTCCCCAGGAAACACGTAGAGGCAGTCACAAGGTTAATGGGGAGCCCATACCATCTTTGGCGTGTCTAAGCCATTGGGGAGTTTTTTTCTCAGGAAATCAAGGCTCTTTACTATTTTGGGGGCGAGATATCTGTTTACCTAAAAACAACAGGATCTTTTGACATGAAAACTGCAAAAAAAAGGTCTCTATGATTGGTTGATATGGGCTACCATTTTTTTTTTTGCAATGCCTTTGATACATGCACAAAGCTGGTTTCACTCTAGGTATTACAACATTGGCAATCAATGAGTACCCCTAATGGGTTTTGGCTCCCTCACCAGCCCAGACTCCTTTAGAATACTGCTTGCTTGGGAGAGGAATGCAACAGAGAGACATCTTGCTGGTCTGTCATGTGAGCCGATACAAGGTGAGTGGTCTTTTTGTGATTTTGTAGGGACGACTCATTTGGCCTACAAAGAAGGGACCCATAGGAGAAGAGGCCAGTTGCCACCACTGACAAGATATTCCATCTAACATGGCCATAATTGATTGAGTGCATCTTAACAGCCATTAGGCAGGGATGCTAGTCCCATTGTTTTTAGGGTTTGAGATTGCGCTGGACTGATTCAATCAGTCTTAGGTCAATGGGTAGATGATGGGGGCAGGTTGCAAGAGTTCTCTTCCAATAAATTCTGCCCAACTTAAAAAAAGGTAACGGTGAGCCCCTCTTGGGGGCTTGGGCTGCTACCTCTGGGTACGTCTTAAATGTTGTTTTTGCATGTACTTGTAAAGGTAGGTAAAAAGGAGCGCCTGATATCCAGTGAATGCAAGTTGGAAGGTGAAATATGTAAACATTTCTTGAGAGTAGCAACAAGTGATCAAGCCAACACATTTCAGGGGAACAAAGACTCCCCATTGCTACATTCTCATTGTCTGGCACAGAAATGACCACTAGATGGCCCATTTACTGCAAAAATAAAGATATGGAACATCAAGTAGAAAGTCACAGTAAAATTATTTTGATGCAAAGCTGTCCTGTTACCAACTCATACCACTGCAGATAAAAGCACAGAAAAATCAAGTATTTCAAATGCTTAGTGATTTTCATTCCATTATTTTCTTGCAATGTGCCTTTGAACTCGCTAGCAAATTTGACTACTTTAAAACAAATTCCTAGCCCTATCCCCTCCCTTCTGAAACAAAGCCCTCTGCTCTTCCCTGGGAGTGTCTAATTACTCTCTGTGCTGACCCAGCTCCTCTGCCCCTCCCCTCACCTCTCTACATTTAATCTACTCTTTTTATTCACTTATTGGGGAAAGAGCGAAGGGGAATAATTGAGTGTCAGCTCTGAGTCTGCTGGGACCGCTTACATCACATCCAAGATGGCGGCACCCAACAGCAGCCTCAGGGCTTTGAGATGTATACACAAAGGAGGCTTCTGCAGGTAAATCACGTGAGTAAAATATATTAATATTGTAAAGCGCTGCGCAAACTGTCGACGCTATATAAATCCTGTATAATAATAATATTATGTGCACATATAATTTTATAAGAAGATTTTTATTGCCTTGAACGGTCTAGTGACAGGTTCTCTTTAATGTTGTTCCAATAACCAAAAGCCTTTCCATAGCTCTATAAAATGCCATTAATTGCTCTTTATAAGTATCATTTCCTTATTTACGACTTCCTACAAACACTTGTTGAACTTTGGTTGAAGTGGTTTTGAATTGTATTTGTGAGATATTTCCATCCTTGGTATCTGCAAGCCAGTCGGCCGTCAGAGAAACCTTTTTGGGCAGCAATCTGGGAGGAAGCCAGGAGGAAGTCTATAATTACAGAGCCACATACATAGTAGGAGTATGTGCCTTCTTTATATAAACTGTTTTGACATTTTCATACAGGAGATAGACAATATCACATAAATAAATGTGTAGCTATGTAAACCTTCTATAGGATGATTACGGGATTGTTTATTTGAATGTCAAATGTCATAGCTGTATTTATGACACCAATCCCATTAATGTGACAGACGGCAACACATTTTGACAGATGTTGTAATCCTTCCTTCTTCTATCCAAAAAAAAAAAAGTTTTGGCTCTAAAAACCCTTTAAGTTGGGATGAGGTTGACTTTTCTATAATATCTTCATATCCCAATCCACAGTCAAAATGCCTCTTAACTAGAGTTGAGCGAACACCTGGACGTTCGGGTTCTGCTGGTCCGTCCGAACTTCGGGACAAAGTCCGGGTCCGGGTCCGGACGGAACCCGAACGATCGCAGTTACCCCAAGCAACAGGCACGCTAGCAAGCCCAAGGCAGGCCTGGGCCTGGGCCTGAAACAGGGCTTCAAGCCTGCCTGGTCGTCTTGGGCTTGCAGGTCCACAAGCGAGTTGAGATCAATTCTCCGTAAAACTGACACCTAACCCTATACTTCTATAATATCTTTTCAGTTGGAGTAGGGTTGAATTTCCCAAAAATCTCGGTTTTGAAAAAAAAAAAACCTATCTTCTTCCTTCCTAATGTTGTAGACAGTTTTACACAACGGCAGACAGTGTAATTACCCTAACCACAGTATTTATGTCGA
>BLSH010203911.1:183869-207746 GCA_018402905.1 Glandirana rugosa
TTATTTGATTTTAATTTATTTTCCCTATCCCCATTTATTTGTAGGGCACTTGCCCTAGTTTGAAGATGATTTTAGAACAGTTATATGGTTTCTACCGTTAATTAATACTTTTCAGACACAGTTTGAAGATGATCCACATTCACCTCCATTTTTGCTTTTTTTATGTTTTTATTTTTTTTAAACTATTTAAAGTTATTTCCCTGTCCCCATTTTTTTTGTAGGGCACTTGCCCTACCCTTACCCCCATTTTACTTCCTTTTGCAGCCCTCTGGGGCTTTCCAGGACTTTGCTACAGCCATTTTTGTGCCTAAAAGTTCGGGTCCCCATTGATTTCAATGGGGTTCGTTGTCCGTGCGATCGTTCGGGTTCCGTCCGTACCCGGACCCGGACTTTGTCCCGAAGTTCGGACGGACCAGCAGAACCCGAACGTCCAGGTGTTCGCTCAACTCTATTTATAACCAAGAGTACAGTGCAGAAAGTATTTCCAATGCTTCACTTTTTCCACATTTTGTTATGTTACAGCCTTATTCCAAAATTCATTAAATTAATTATTTTCCTCAAAATTCTGCAAACAATAACCCATAATGACAACGTGAAAGGAGTTTGTTTGAAATCTTTGCAAATTTATTAAAAATAAAAAACAAAAAAAATCCCATGTATATAAGTATTCACAGCCTTTGCATGACACTTAAAATTGAGCTCAGGTGCATCCTGTTTCCACTGATCATCCTTGAGATGTTTATACAACTTGATTTGAGTCCACCTGTGATAAATTCAGTTGATTGAACATTATTTGGAAAGGCACACATCTGTCTATAGAAGGTCCCACAGTTAACAGTGCATGTCAGATCACAAGTCAAGCCATGAAGTCCAAGGAATTGTCTGTAGACCTCTGAGACAGGATTGTATCGAGGCACAGATCTGGGGAAAGGTACAGAAAAATGTCTGCAGCATTGAAGGTCCCAATGAGCACAGTGGCCTCCATCATCCGTAAATGGAAGAAGTTACGAACCACCAGGACTCTTCCTAGAGCAGGCCACCCAGCCAAACTGAGCGAATGGGGAGAAGGGCCTTAGTCAGGGAGGTGACCAAGAACCTGATGGTCACTCTGACAGAGCTTCAGCATTTCTCTGTGGAGAGAGGAGAACCTTCCAGAAGAACAACCGTCTGCAGCACTTCACCAATCAGGCCTGTATGGTAAGGTGGCCAGACAGAAGCCACTCCTCAGTAAAAGGCACATGGCAGCCCATCTGAGGATTGCCAAAAGGCACCTGAAGGATTCTCAGACCATGAAAAACAAAATTCTCTGGTCTGATGAAACAAAGATTGAACTCTTTGACCTCAATGGCTAGCGTCATGTCTGGAGGAAACCAGGTACTGCTCATCACCTAGCCAATACCATCCCGGCAGTGAAGTATGGTGGTGGCAGCATCATGCTGTGGGGATGTTTTTCAGTGGCAGCAACTGGAGACTAGTCAGAATTGAGTGAAAGATCAATGCAGCAATGTACAGAGACATCCTTGATGAAAACCTGCTCCAGAGTGCTCTGGACCTCAGACTGAGGTTCATCTTCCAACAGGACAATGACCCTAAGCACACAGCCAAAATAACAAAGGAGTGGATACGGGACAACTCTGTGCATGTCCTTGAGTGGCCCAGCCAGAGCCCAGACCTGAACCCGATTGAACATCTCTGGGAAGATCTGAAAATGGCTGTGCACCAACGCTCCCTGTCCAACCTGAAGGAGATTGAGAGGTCCTGCAAAGAAGAATGAGAGAAACTGCCCAAAAATAGGAGTGCCAAGCTTGTAGCATCATACTCAAAAAGACTTGAGGCTGTAATTGGTGCCAAAGGGGCTTCAACAAGGTATTGAGCAAAGGTTGTGAATACTTATGTACATGGGATTTTTTTTTCATTTTTATTTTTTTTTATTTTAATACATTTGCAAAGATTTCAAACTTTTTCATGTTGTCATTATGTGGTATTGTTTGTAGAATTTTGCAGAAAATAATGAATTTAATCAATTTTGGAATAAGGCTGTAACATAACAAAATTTGGAAAAAGCAAAGCGATGTGAATACTTTCCGGATGCACTGTATGTGCATACACCTCCAAATTGAGGGGCTGAGCCCCAAAAATGGATGGCGAGATATGCAGAGGCACCCATAAATGAGGAGATGCTTGAGCGTAAACTGTATGGTATGTAGCACTGCCCTCGTAGGGATTGCTGTGTGTAGACTTCCCTGGGCTTTTCCTCTTCTTATCTTGCAGCCAGTTCCTAGGGGTTTTCACACAACCGCCCGTACTCTCATCCGCTCATTTCCAATAACCAATCCAGGGGTTTGTTTGCTTTTTGGTATTTATTGTTGGAACTTGGATAGGAGAAGAAAATAGTGGGATACTTCAACTGGAACTAATTACAGATAAGGACAACTCTCACTCGGCTTCACAGGGTAGATGTGGTAACAGACTTTCTGTTATACCATACAGCACTTGTATGGGAAGAATAAGTCCTTTGCTTGCTCTGGCAGCAGACTTGATGAAACTGTTTATTTTCAGGACACTCACTAGCTTCCCTTTTGAATGACACCCATTCACTGACTCTACTAGCTGAAGGGGTGGCCCTCACAAGATAGGCCCCATGACACAAATCTGTACTCACCGTAGACCGAAACAGATCCTTTCTGGCGTGTCTCCCTTCCAGTCAGTTCTGCAGGACATCTGGGTTGCAGCTACTTTCAGATTCAGGCCCTTTAGGTCAGCCACCTAAGGCCGTACGGCAGCTTCTACAGAGGAGGGGCTGCCGTCCCCTACCTCTGGGACCCCGCTCTCCAGCCAATAACCCCGAGCACATGTGCCCTTGGCATATATACAATCACCCAGCATGTACTGAGGCTCTTTCCTCTGCCAATGCCCAGGGCTGTAACATTGTCTGTGCTCGCATTTGTCAGGTTTATTGCCACTGTCCAATATGTCCCCCTATTGGACCAGTGTGAAACATTCAGACAACATGAACAGACCTTATCAATGGATCCCTGCTCCCTGTTAGGCAGAGAGCATCTACATTTACCTGGCAGTCTTCCCGGTAAGCAGAAAGACCCAAACACTATGCTCTCTTCTAGCACCTAGCTATGAGGGTGCTACAGGTAAAATGGAGTCTTTATTGGATACGCACATAACACCATCAACACATTTCTTAAATTGTGCAAGCCTGTTCATCAAGATGGCACTTTAAAACACTTTAAAGTGTAATTAAAGTTATAGTACATAACACCGGGGGTACTTCACTCCATCTACCCCTCTATCTCAGATCAGATGTTGGCGCTATCTGGGAGACAAGGGCACTCTCCTTCACATATTTTGGCCCAAGCCCAAGGGAGGCTACTTCGCCACATCCTTACAGCCGCATGATGCCTCATTACTCTTAGTTGGAAACAGCGTCCCCCTCCCTCTTTAGAGGCCATATATGCTAGAATTAAAGATGTGGAGCTGATGGAGAGAATGACAGCTAGAATACAAAATAGATCGGAATCTCACAACTGCATTTGGGAGCTATGGCATCTCCAGGAGGACCCACCGTGAACCAGTGAACCAGTAACCGCTTTGACCTATTTTTCTTATCTCTTCTTTTTTTCTCCTCTTCTTCCTTCACTATTCAAGTAATGTTATAAATTACATTATCATTTTAGTGATAACCCACAATATTTTGTACTGTACCATAGACGAGGTTAATCTACTTCAGCTTAGATATACAGTATCTCAGAAAAGTGAGTACACCCCTCACATTTTTGTAAATATTTTATTCTATCTTTTCATGTGACAACACTGAAGAAATGACACTTTGCTACAATGTAAAGTAGTGAGTGTACAGCTTGTATAACAGTGTAAATTTGCTGTCCCCTCAAAATAACTCAACACACAGCCATTAATGTCTAAACCACCGGCAAAAAAGTGAGTACACCCCTAAGTGAAAATGTCCAAATTGGGCCCAATTAGCCATCTTCCTTCCCCAATATCATGTAACTAGTTAATGTTACAAGGTCCCAAGTATGAATGGGGAGCAAGTGTGTTAAATTTGGTGTTATCACTCTGACTCTCTCATACTGGTCCCTGGAATTTCAACATGGCACCTCATGGCAAAGAACTCTCTGAGGATCTGAAAAAAGAATTGTTGCTCTACATAAAGATAGCCTAGGCTATAAGAAGATTGCCAAGACCCTGAAACTGAGCTGCAGCATGGTGGCCAAGACCATACAGTGGTTTAACAGGACAGGTTCCACTCAGAATAGGCTTCGTCATGGTCAACCAAAGGGGTTGAGAGCACATGCCCAGCGTCATATCCAGAGGTTTCTTTGGGAAATAGACGTATGAGTGCTGCCAGCATTGCTGCAGAGGTTGAAGGGGTGGGGGGGTCAGCCTGTCAGTGCTCAAACCATATGCTGCACACTGCATCAAATTGGTCTGCATGGCTGCGGTCCCAGAAGGAAGCCTCTTCTAAAGTTGATGCACAATAAAGCCCGCAAACAGTTTGCTGAAGACAAGAAGACTAAGGACATGGATTACTGGAACCATGTCCTGTGGTCTGATGAGACCAAGATAAATGTATTTGGTTCAAAAGGTGTCAAGCATGTGTGGCGGCAACCAGGTGAGGAGTACAAAAACAAGTGTGTCTTGCCTACAGTCAAGTATGGTGGTGGGAGTGTCATGGTCTGGGGCTGCATGAGTGCTGCTGGCACTGAGGAGCTACAGTTCATTGAGGGAACCATGAATGCCAGCATGTAATGTGACATACTGAAGCAGAGCATGACCCCCTCCCTTAGGAGACTGGGCCACTGGGCAGTAGTCCAACATGATAATGACCCCAAACACACCTCCAAGATGACCACTGCCTTGCTAAAGAAGCTGAGGGTAAAAGGGATGGACTGGCCAAGCATGTCGGTTTAGACATTAATGGCTGCGTGTTATTATTTTGAGGGGACAGCAAATTTACACTGTTATACAAGCTGTACACTCACTACTTTACATTGTAGCAAAGTGTAATTTATTCAGTGTTGTCGCATGAAAAGATATAGTAAAATATTTTCAAAAATGTGAGGGGTGTACTCACATTTGTGAGATACTGTACCTTATAGTACTAATGACTATGGTTGTAGTATTAAGCTTCTACCTCAAGTGAACCGCTTCTGGCCACATTTTGATGGTGTTCTTACATGTCTGCATATTAAGCTTTTCATTCTGTTAAAAATCAATGAAAATTAATAACCATCCAGGGAGTCCCTTATTTAGATTTCCTCTCACTTTCTGTTTTAACTATGGAGAAGGAAGTACAACGAAAACCTTCCCTTACTCTAACCAAAATGAAAAAAGAATCCTTTAGTTCTATTTTAAGTGCTACTGAACAAAGCTCTATACCTTCCGTTCACATGTGTCTCCTGGGAAATATTCAAAATCTGGGCAGGTTCACTTGAAAGAAATAATATTAGAAAAGCAGGTCAATTTATCAGTGTTCAATGGAACAAAGCATTGTGTTTTTCCAAGGAGCATTCTTTACCGGTTAATAGAACATAATAGAAAAGAAGATTGCTGGCATTCAATACTGTGTAATGAAATTTACAATGAAAGTAAGGGTGGATTTAGGTATTTGGTATCGAGAAACTTAACAGCTAATATACCTCTTTTTTAACCAGGAAAGCAAGAATAATTACTCTTTAACTGTGACTCACCTTAATTCTTTAAATGCTTTGAGACACTCATTTGATACCTGAAGAAAAAGCCATTTTAGACAATTGTGCTATGCCAGTCTTGTAAACTTTTGAGGAAGACCCGTTTCTGTTCTAGCAAGACTGTGTCCCTGTGTACAAAGCCAGCTCCATAAGGACATGGTTTGATGAGTTTTGACTTCAAGTGTCCTGCACAGTGCATCAACCCTAATCCTACTGAACACCTTCTGGATGAATTGCATTGAGCCAGGTTTTCTCATTTAACATCTCTATAAAGACATAGTTTACCCAGTTTGGTGAGGAGAAGCAGGAGTGTCTGACACAGGGCCCTGACCTCAACCCTATGAAACACCTTTAGGATGAATAGGAACAAGCCATGTTTTCCCATCTAACATCTTCATAAAGGCATGGCTTATCCAGTTTGGTTGGGAGGAGCTAGAGTTCCCTGACCTCAACCCTATGAAACACCTTTGGGATCAATTGGAAGAAGCCAGGTCTTCTCATCCAACATCTCTATAAATACATATGTTGACCAGTTTTGTGTGGAGGTGAAGAGCAGAAGTGTACTGCACAGAGCCCTGACCTCAACCCTACCGGACAGTGGACACCTGAGTGAATTGGACGGATGAGGTCTTCAGTTAGGTCATCAATACCTCACCTTAAAAATTCTGTTTTAGCCAAATAGGCACAAATTATCACAGAAATACTCAAGTCTTATTTAAAAATAATTTCTTTTCTGACAAAAGTGGTGGCTTTTCTAGCCACAATGTTGGGGGCCAACTTCAAATTAATGCCTATGGTTTTTGAATGGGATGCCCAAAAACTCATATAGGTGTGATGGTCAGGTGTCCATAAACTGTTGAATATATATATATATATATATATATATATATATATATCTTACAGACGTTATGTAAGGCACATTGTGACATCCCATGATGTGCCACCAAAAAACACTTTCTTTCCATTTCTTTTCCAAGAGAATTTTTATGTCATTTAAAGAATTAAAAATAAAAAAGGGTGGATCTAATAGAATCCAGTTATCAAGGTAAACCTTTTTTAGGATCTTATACCAGAGGGATGTTTATGTTCATTTTTCCTTTATGTGTGTTGCAATAACCTCTAAACGTCAAAGCATAATTTAACATCAAGCACTATGTGTACATAACAATACTTCAAGTAATGTAAAACATTGAGATCAGTGGGATATAAAGGAGCCATTTACAATAAGCAGAATACTTCCATTATATAAAGAACATGTTCAGCTAATGGCAAAAGCAGCTCTGGCTAAAGTCTCCAGATAACTACTATAATACCACAATGGACAGGTTAGAACAAAACCCTAATTACACCATCTGATGCTGTATTTTACTTTCCCACTAAAGCAAGACTGTTTGGACTGACAATGGAAAGTGCAATACCTCTTCCATGGGATGGTGACAGCTTTGGGTTCTTGAATTGTGAGCTTTAAAATACTTGACTGGAGACAGCCTAGTAAGATCATTGTCTTTATAAATGAACATCAGTCTCTTGCATCAAAAAGCTCTACTTAAAGTGGAATTCAAGTTCTTAAAGTACAACTAAACTCCGTTGAAATGTTAAGTCTTAACTATAATGTGCTATAATGTGAATGTGTGCTGGGGAAATTTGCACATTATGGGACACTTACCTACTAAAGGGCCCTTCTTCATTGATGCAACTATCATAGTCCCTCCCTCTAGTCACTCTGTTGTCATCACTTCCATCCATGCCTGATCTTCTTCCACATTTGGAGTCTTCGACCCCCTTGATTGTCCGGGATGGTGTAACTCCTAAGGAGGCACATTGGAGTTGCTGTAAAATTGTGAAGAGAATGTACACTAGGCTGTGATAGCAAGTCATTTAAATATACTTACATTAAAAAATACTTTTAAAGATGTTTTAAGATTACAAAGTTCAGTTTTGCCAAATAAAAGGCTGATCTGGATTTAGTATTTTTCGTTACCTAAGTGGTAGAGAAGGCAATGGAAGGTAGGGCTTTGGGAAAACTTTCTTTAAATGTCAGTTTCAGTTTCAAAGTTAAAATATAATTCCATTTAAAAATCAAATTCTAGACTGTCTGTGACAAGCAGCAATCCCCTAAGCTTTACCGTCAAGGGTGTGCCTGTGCAGGCTGCAGCCAAATGTGGCTACTCACGGGCACTTCCTTAAACCATTGTTGGTGTCTGTATAATCATTACAGCACAGCTCATATTAGCCCCGCCCTTCCTGAATTTGACCCACCTCTGTCCCACCTAGCCCCACCCCCATCCAACCTATCCCCACCTCATTCATTCTGGCCCCACCCCATCCCACCTGGCCAGCAACAGGAATATGCTAAAGCTTTTCCTACCATTGTTGTGGCTTGCAGACATGCCCAACAGCCACGCTATCTGGAAAAAGTGATGTGCTTTGCAGTCATGTGATTGGGGCATTTTTTAAGCAAAAAAGGTACAGGAAAACACCTATTTACAATTTCACACACAACACGTTACTTGTAATTGGGTATATGAGTGCTGAAGGGTGAGTTAAAGCAAGCCTTTTCTTCTACTTTGAGTGCTCCAAGGCCACTTGCACGTGGTCGAAAGAGGGTCATGAACAATGAAATTGATATACTCATAAATGGCTTTCAGCCAGTTGACTTGTATGGGCTGGCTGTACATAGCTGAAGGAGCCAAATATTTATTTGTGGCCCTCCCACAAAAGCTTGGCAAGCTATCTCATTTTTATTATAGCACTTAAAGGAGACCTGTCTTGAGAGCAACATGCAGGCTTCCATTACTGATGCTTTGGCTTCATCGCTTTGAGTCACTGACCTAAACAGGATTTAAAGTTTTAAAGATTATTTTGCTACTCCTAATAACATCAGTTAAAGCTAGGTTTCAAAACAAATAAATGAGGAAATATGTTTTTTAGCTGATGTGATTCAGCAACTTCACAAGAACAGGAGGTAGGATTGCATCACATTTAACTACCTGTTACTGGTTGTTCATACATCTTGATAATTGTCTAACATAAGGGAAATGAATATGACTTTTGTATAGCATAATTTACAGGCTTGCTTAATGTGTACTTTTTTAGAATTGATGGCCATCAGCACTGCAGTGTTGAGGGCGGATACCGTCTATGCTGGTCGGGCCATCTATGCTGGCCAGCTGTTGGTTGCCAGGACACAGTGTCATTAATTGCTAGGATACAGATGTCTTGGCTGTGCAATATCATTGGTTGCTAGGGCACTGGTGGTCAGGCAGCACAGTCTTATTGGTTATTTTGGTGCAGATAGCTTCCTGCACCATCAAAGCCAAAGACACTGTGTGGCCTTGTAGTTGAACATGCTTTGAGGTCGGAGTGTCTGGTATGGACACTCCATCCTCAGTTCCATCCCCACTGCCTCTAAGTTGAAAGCCTCAACTGGCCTTATAAACAGCCCTGGTGTGAAATAGAATATTTAATTCATATGCTGCCCACTATCATTACTGGTATTAACCACATACAGTTACCAGAATATATTTTTTCTCCACCTTTGATATGTTATATTGTGAGATTGATGTGTTCCCTGTGTCTCTATGAGTGCCGCCTAAGTTGGCAACCTCACTTGGCCTCATGAACAGCATGGCCATGATCATCAGCAACCCATGCTGATAGATACAAATAAGATAAAATAAAATAAAATAAAAGTAACAATGTAATGTCACCATACTGGTAACTTAACTTTTTTTAAAGTGGGCCTTTTAGCAAGCCTCCATAAATTGCTAATGAAATTATTCCTGTTGGCTGCACTTCCAAAAACCCTTTTTTTGAAGCTTCATATGACAAGTGGTTGACAGATGGAGCAGGGGACAAAGAGGTAGATTGTTTCACGCAAATGTTAGCTCTTAGTCATTATGAGGTATATTTTAATCATTTCCTTATGTTACACAGCATGCAAGCTGGGCTAGCACCTGACTAGTGGGTGTGGGGATTAACCAAAGACTCACTGACATAGACCAGATTTGTTTATTTCATTGAAGACTGTCCATAAATTTCTGATAGCAACAGTATCAATTTTGAAAAAGCTCCACTTTTTATCTTTTTATTTTGTGAGCACAGCCAACTACAGTACAGGTACCATATTTTACATGACCGAGTCACCTCTGAGCTGACATTTCTGCCCAGGAATTGGGTGGTGTCCCTGATTGATACTTAAACAAAGCTAGTGCTGTCCATAGCAGAATCAAGACATTGTCAGGGGGAGCAATGTTATTTCTGTGAGAAGTAATGAATACCTGGAAGTGTTAGGCCAACCATACATGGAGCAAATTTCTTTCCTGTAACCACAGGTTCCAGGAAACACATTTGAATGATTCCCCCATCAACACAGACAGTGTTAATGTGGGAATCCCTCCTACCGGGCCATTGTCTTCTCCCAGTGGGGGAAGCCATCCTCCCCGGGAGAAGACAGTGATTATTGCTAGCAGCTATAGCAGTCACTAGTGATAATTGCAAGAGAATCTGGCAGGCTGGTTGTACCCAAGTTGATCGATCGATCAACTTGGTATATTCAGCCTGCCCAATAAAGTGCAGGCTCACCGCTCAGAGGGTAACACAGCTCGTGTGGATCTGGTGTGCTGACTCACAAGGGCAGGTGCAGGCTGATGAAGCAATCAAGTAGTAACAGCAACAAAGTTGGAAGTAGCCGCACTCAAACGATCCAATTTCCAAAAACGATTTTATTGCATCAAAGGGTGATATAGACAACGAACGAAAGGTCCAGCTGACGCGTTTCGCACCCTACAGTAGGTGCTTACTCAACTTTGTTGCTGTTACTGCCCAATAAAGGTTTGATTAGAACCAGGTATGGCCAGCCTTACACTGACACATTACTTATTAGTATGAATGTACGTCACATGAAAAAATACATCTGACACTAGGTCTTCTTACGCAGAGTTAAAGAAGACCTATACCTTCACCTAAACTTTATATGTACTTCTCCTACCCAAATAATAGAATCAAAAGGTAAAGCTAGCCCATAACCAGTTATGTTACTTGTGAGATCTTTGCAATTCTTCTACCTTGATGTGACAGAGAAATAATTATGCAGATAGTAAGGATGAAGGGTCAGAAAGAGCCTTCTACTAGCTAGCTCTGCTGGGTTCCTCCAGCCATTGATCTGGCACTGGGTCAAGTGACTTACATTAAATTGGTATAATGGTCTAGAAGTTCAGCCTTTGCCTCTCCTCTAACTTTGCCAATAACATTAATGTCCTACCTGTGTACATTATATTGCAGGATCCCCAATCAGTGTGGCTGGTTGTGCTTCAAAGAGCATGCAGATGTCCGGAGGTAAAGCTGCTTTTCGAGGATCTTCTGTTATTGTCCGAAACAACGGATCATCATGGAGACACAATACATATGTCCTGGTCTGGGTGGCTGCGATAGCCATATTGTGCCTATTTTTCCACTGACAGCATATAGAGAAGCCTTTCTCAAACCTTTAACTCCAGAAGAACCCCTAAAAAAAGTCAGGTCTTTATGAGCCCCTTTCAATGAATCGGGAGTCAATGGGCAAATGCCGCTAATATTGGTGGTCAATAGGAAGTATGCAACTCTTACGATGGTGGTTAGAATGCCACAAAAAGATAATTGGGTCATGCTGCTGGTTTTGCCAAGTAGTGTTGGTTTTGGAACTATGCAGGCATCATCAAATGAGAGGTCAATCAGTCACAGCTCAACAAACCCCTAGAATCCTCTGGAGAAACCCTAGTGTTCCACAAAACCCTAGTTGAGAATGGCTGACATAGAAGGTAGGTACATTGTATCTGTGAGACTTGGCCAGAACTTTGCCAAGACATTGACAACAATTATTACAAAACCACAAAATAGGTCACCATAAGAAGATTTTTGGTTGCATACAGCACTTATACTAAAGTCTAATTTTACATGATTGTAGTGACCTTTACATCTCATTAAAGAGCAGGTAAAGAAAATGTTTGAAAATTATTTGAAAAAAATTAATGAGATTCACACATGAATGTAAAAACATTTCAAAAGCCTCCTAAAATTGGGATGCTATTATGAATAAAGGAGATACAAAGAATCAGTGGCAGATAGTCACCAAGAGGTCCCAGTGGAAAACCAGTTTAAGGCTTCCCCTTTCAACAGCTGCCCAGTTAAAATGAGTTCATTGAAAGGAATTTACCAAGACTGGAGCAGCCAGAAGCCAGTCTACAAGTCTATGGTGTACTACCCATCTGACATACTTAGTAAAAACCCCTAAAGAAGGATTTAACTACATAATGTTTTCTTCCGTTCAGTTAATTTTGTAAAAGCTACCTTAGGGCCCCTGTGCAGCAGGTTTTTTTTCTTGGTCTTCCTATTTCCAGTTAATCCTGCCAATCCACTATTTTTCCACTTCTTTTAACAGGGTGACAATACTGAGAAAATATAAATGTGAAATAGAAAAAGGAATTCATATGCTGAATACTATCATTATTGGTATTACCCACATACCAGAATACAATTATTTCTTTATAGTGGTCCTTTGATGGGTTATATTATAAGTTTCATCCGTTCCCTGCGTGTTCTGTATGTTTTTTTGGGGGTGCCAAATAGCATTGCACTTCAGCACAGGAATCAGGTCTGGAGACTCAAGCCGCCCATACTTCACACCCCAATTCTCAAGCATATAAAACAGCTAATTCCAGGCTGAATATTGATCAGCTCAGTATGACTTGTCCAGTCTGAAAAGTGACCAATCACATGATGCCTTTTTAGTAGATCCAGTGTGATGGACCTGAGCCAACTATTTAATGCTTACTTTATTTTTTCATGTGCAAAAGGTTATTTCTGAAGATGATGCTGTACATATATGTAGCTTATGGAAAACACTGAAAACTTAGCATGATTAAATTGTAGAAAATAAAATGTAATTGCTTCTTTGCACTTTTTTTAAATTCAATAAAGAACAAATCAATGTTGTTGTGACGTCTCAAGCATGTTGCATTCACAATAATGCTTTGAAAACCTGAACAGAAATATGTTATTGTTAACATGCTCAAATGTACACTGTATAACCTAGAGTGGGGGACTCCAAACTACGGCCCTCCAGCTGTTGAAGTACTGCAAGTCTTATGAGGCAGGGCAAGATTCTGACAATCACAAGCATGACTCAGAGAGGCAGATGACTCATGATAGAACATATAGTTCCTCAACAGCTGGAGGGCGATAGTTTGGAGATACCCCTGACCTAGAGTATGCAGAGACCCCTCCAAATGATTGAGTTCAGGTATTTACAGTGAAGGGTACTATTAATCCTACAGCATACAATATCATTTACACAATTGTACACTTCCAGCCTTGTGGTAACAATTTGGTGAAGGCCCTTTTCTGTCCCAGCATGGCTGTGCCCCTGTGTACAAAGAAAACTTTATAAAGACATGGTTTGATCAATCTGGGTTGGAAAAATGTAGAGCTCTCACCTCCACTCTAGCCACAAATGGTAGACCACATTTATAATTTTACCTATGGGTTTGGACATCCAAATGAGCTGTAAATGCCTTATCTATGTCTAACTTTAAATCTGAATGTAATACTTAATATTCTGCCTGAGCCCTTAACACTTAATTGACCTCCTCAAATGAGCCCTTAAACTGGATCATTTGGCTCATGAGCTCCAGTCAATTGGCTTGCCTAGACTGAGAAAATGTCATCAGTCTGCCAAGGGCAGGAGGAAGCATTATGTAAGTCTCCCTATATTGAACTAACCATGCCCCCACCCCACCTTCCTTTCTAACATTAACATGACCATGAACTGAAAGTGGTGCTACCACCTATTTCCTAAGTGCTCCCTATCCTCTGCCAAAAGCTGGAATAAAATAAAAGCAAATATATATATATATATATATATATAAATACCCGTGGGTACATTTTTTCTCCATAATATACTTCTTACAGGGCCTTGAAAAAGTATTCATACCCCTTGAAATTTTCCACATTTTGTCACGTTACAACCAAAAAACGTAAATGTGTTTTATTGGGATTTTATGTGACAGACCAACACAAAGTGGCACATAATTGTGAAGTGGAAGGAAAATGATAAATGGTCTTCCAAATTTTTTACAACTAAATATGTGAAAAGTGTGGCGTGCATTGGTATTCAGCCTCCTTTACTCTGATATCCCTAACTAAAGTCAAGGCCTATAAATAATTATTCAAGGCACTGTAACTTACCCCTGGCATCAGCTTGCAGTACAAGGGTGATGCTACCATCCTTTCAGCAAGATCTGGGAATGCTGAGGGGTTCATGTCATGCAAGAAGATGTAACTGTATTGAAACTCAATTTCACCAGATTTAAGCTAATCAACAGGATCTCATTAAAAGGATAGTAAGGTCACCCCTTCCTGTATGGAAGACTAGGGAATGTATGAGTATATTAACTAACTTTTTTTGCCCACGGGTTTTTTTTTCATCTAGTGTTTATGCATAAGGGAAGGAGCCTTCAGTACATTAGCAGGCCTGGCTTGTAGTGCAAGGTCCTTGTAGCCCCCAGCACTAGCCAAACCATCGTTCTGTACACTCACCTTATTCTGTGCAAGGGACAGCTGCACCACTTCCTAACAGCTTCCAGACAGAAGATACTGGTGCCAAACTCTCTTACAAGTGAAGGTCTGCACTCTGCAGCAGCCATAAAAATAAAATAGAAAGAGAATGAGGCTGAAATGCTGGACATAAGCATTCAGATGATCACATGGGTCAATATTCACATCTGGTTGACCTGGATTAGACAGCTGGACACCAAACCAGGAGGTCCATGGAGAAACCAGGGTCACCCGGACTGAGAAATCCACATGTATTTAAGCCAATGAGATTTATAAACCAATGTCTCAATAGTCAAACGTTTTACTACTTTGGTTATAACAGAAAGACAAAAAGCATCCAACATGTTTTGGAGGCCAAATAACACCCCCCTTTTCATCAAGGCTTAGAACACTGTAGTGGAGTGCTTGATGGACTCTAGAATGTTTCCTAGCGGACAACACTGTTTCAAAGTTAATCAAACTATATCAAATAGAATATAAAAAGAAATGGCCCTACCTTTGATAGCAATGCATGCCAAGCTATACCACACCATCTTGGTCTACATGTGACTAAATCAAGATTAAAGCAAGCCACCCTCTTTAGTTTTAATTCAATGGAAATACAGCCAAAATAAATAAAGACTTTGTTAGTCTTTGGTCTACCACAAAAGCTATCAGAGGAAGGGCAAGATAAAAAGATTTAACAAGTGTGGACACATTTCTTATAAAACCTTTAGAGGTAACTTTCCATTCATGGTTGTTCAGAGAGGATTATGAAAGCCAGAACCTTTCATTAGTTAAAACTTCTGGCAAACTGTGGCAATAAAACAGGTCACAGCATTTAGATCTAATCATCACAGAATTCACTATACCATTTATGGGAGTGTAACCACAATTAAAAAAAATGATCAGATTATGCTTCTTTTAAGTCAAATGTTGCAGATGACTAAGAGTGAATAGAAAATTATATAGAGACATGCAACTTAGGAGAATTCAGTATCAGTGGATCGCACTGAACTCATATGAGGTCATTAAACAGGAGAGCACTAATCTAAGTGCAAAATGTAGACTTCATAGCAGCCAATAAGGTGATTGCACTTTTTAATGAATAGTCCTGATAGTTACAGGGGTAAGCAGTGTAGCGCACCTCCTAAGGAGTCACAAGTAGAAAGGGATCCCCCACCCTGCACAGCCTGGCACACCACATCTTCACAACAGACTTGAGTCAGAAGAACAATTCAGTGCTTTGTTTTTTATGTTTTATTGAGGGGAATAAACTTGGTTAGGGATAGGGATATTATGGGATGTCCACTTGATCAAGGTAGTAGAACTCTTCAGGGACACAACTATATACAGTCCGTATATGCACTTCTCCTCTACCACCAGCACAGATCTTGCTTGTAGAACAACAGCTCTCAGGACCAGCTGGCACTGTATAGATGGTCTGACAAGAGCACAGTTAGACCAGTAGCAAATGCCCCTTACAGGCAGGGACCACGGGCCCCTTAGGTAGGGTAGCAAAAAGTCCTAGTGCCCAGCTGTCCTCCTGTGGCTACTGATCCCAGCACCACCTCTTCAGGCACTGCCAGCCCTCCTGGCTGCAGCTGCCCCTTTCTCTAGCCCTCCTGGCTAAGACTCCACAGCCCTCCCAGACTGACTCTGCATCCATCCAAGCCTGTTTGCACCCAGTCCTCTCAGGCATGCCTCTCAGTCCTCTTGACTGTATCTCTCACCAGCCCTCCTGACTGTCTTCCTCCCTGGAGATTTGCCCAGCAGTTTTCTCCTGCTGTCCTCCACTTGCTCCCCTGCTTCCGGTCAGAACACCTCTGTGTGTCGTGAAGAGGGTCCCTTCTGCACCCGAGCCCGGGACCGAGGTCACCTCCATCCCCACCCAGACAAGGGGGCAATTTCAAGGGCCACCGACAGCCTAATACTGCATCTCCAGCTTCCATGCGAACTCGCACTGCCCCAGCTGAATATTTGAGGTGCTTGCCCCCTGTCAACCCATCTGGGGATTGGTCAGGGCCCTCAGAATACTCCAGGCTGCTCCTCCTCTCCTCCACTCCCATTCTTCTAGAATCTTCTGTAAGTTTACTCTTACTCAAGATGACCATGGCTAATAAACGCTACCAGGGATTTTTCAAAGTTATT
Organism: Glandirana rugosa; assembly: GCA_018402905.1. NCBI lineage: Eukaryota > Metazoa > Chordata > Amphibia > Anura > Ranidae > Glandirana > Glandirana rugosa. The sequence continues at coordinate 200,315 of BLSH010203911.1, forward strand.
TCTCAACAAAATAAAGCATGGCAACATGGATGGATGGGGGAGTTTGCTTTGAATATTAACCTTTTGACACTGATCATACACATATATGCGGCTGTTCGGGGGGTGGGCCTTAATGCTGAGCAGCAGCATTTAAGTGGCCCTGTTAAAACAATTTACGTGTGCACTCCCTGGATGCTCCCAGTACAGTAGCCGACGGGGATCAGTAAGCTCCCGGTGCATAGTTGCGGTCAGGAGCTTTTCGGCCATGTGACCACTGTGACAGCCGATCACAGTGGTTATATAGGCCAAATACCCGCCTCTGCCTCCCGGCTTTTAAAACTCTTAAAGGGCCGGGGGGTGGTTAGATCGAAGAGGTTAAAAATAAATGAAATAGCGTTTTCAGTTTGTGGTGCTCAGATACAGCTTTGGTGGCTTGTAATGGCGGCATGGGCTTTTTACTGTTATGTATAGCTACATGGCTAGCTGGGCTGAAAAAAAAGACACAGCTCCAATTAATTCAACCTATACAATAAATAAATAGAACAAATGAAAACCTCCATATACAGAATCCTATACCCACAGTTGATCCAGAGGAAGGCAAAAAAAAAAAAAAAAAAAATAAAGCATAGTCCAGTTTGCTCCAACAGGAGAAAAAATCCTTCCTGAATGATTATTATTATTATACTTCTATACCACTTTGTTCCCTGGGGACTCCAAATGGTGGGCAGGTGGTGGGGCAACCATCTTGGGCATGCTTAGTAGAATGCCATACTAGTACCAATTTTAGACAAGAGCCATCTAACCTACCAGCATGTCTTGTGGGAGGAAACCCACACGAGTACAGGAAGAACATGCAAACTCCATGCAGCTAGTGTCCTGACCCACACTCAAATTGAGGAACCCAGTCCTGAAAGACAGGGGTGCTTCCAACATGGGAATGGGATAAGAATTTTTATATTAGTTCTATATTTTTTTCAACAGTTGCTATTTGCAATGCCTGACTGTAATGCAAGACATTATCAGCCTGTTTACAATTAAAAGGGACTGGAATCCTAATTGTCTGTACAGAACATCTAAAAATATCTACATGAATAATAGGAAGTGTAGTTCATTGTATCTATTTCCTATTGTTAGTATCCAGATGACACAGAAGATAAGGTGACAGTAATCATCCGTTTAGCAACAGTAGCTAGCTCAGAGGAAGTATTGGAAGCTATTAAAAAAAAATCTATGAACCAGTACTTACTTTAAAGCTGAACATCAGGCAAACCAGGTCATACCGGCTTTTCATTTTTAATACAGTTTTTTTGTGAATTAGGCACCCATGCCACACAACCCAGCCAGAAGGGTAACAATGCTTTCTCTGTTAAGAGTTAAAGCAGAACTATAGGCGAAACTTTTTTTTTTCATTGTTTTCATTTTGGATAGAGTAAGGGAGGGTAATAACCCCTGTAAGATTTACTGTTGCCATCTTTGTCCCATTGGGGAGATTTCCCTTCACTTCCTGTCCAATAGCCAAAACCAGAAGTGAGAGAAAATCCCTGCAAATTAAGGAAATCTCCTAGGGACCCCAAGGTCACTGGAACTAGTGCCCCGTTGGAGGTTTCCCTTTTATTAATTTTCTGGGGATAACCCAAAATGTGGGATTTTCTTTTACTTTCACTTTTGTCCTTAATTTGGAACAAAGCCCCTCTGTCCCTCTTTCCTCCTCATTTGTCCCTCATTTTGGTCTGATCTATATAGTTGTATATACAATGTACTTTTTATCTTTCAAAAAGTGTTTCCCAGTGCTAAACCTTGCTGCATTTGTAAATTTTAAAAGCCAGTATAAAGGAAGAGTAGTGGTAAAAAAGAGCAATTGTGGGTTTAACTAATCATTTTTTTATATAATTCTTCTTTAAGGGGGTGTGGCAAAGGGGTGTGCCCTATGCCTACATACTTTTTCTAATAGGTGTCCCTCCTTCCCTTATCAAAAAGTTGGAAAGTATGGAATAGAACAGAGTTTCTCAACCCTTTTTTCAAGGCACCCTTTACAATTATGAACAATTTCGAGGCATCCTCCAAAATTATGGACATTCTTGAGGCACCCTATTCTAAAATGTAAAAACTATTCTAATACTTTTTACATAATGCAGCAACATCCACATACGTAGGATACCCGACGTTAAAAGTGCAAACTGATACTTTGAAGTATTTCAATGTTTCTCTTCTTCTTCAATGTTTCTCCATCACTCAGCCAATGTGACCCGAAAGCTGATGGAGTGGGGCAGGGGAGGGTCGAACCAGGATACTATGCAGCCGACTGACATCATCCTTATCAACTGATGATGTCATTGGTTGTTAGGAGGTCGGCAGCTAGAAGGTCATAATGGTGTACAATGAAAACCTGTGGCTTTATGTAACTAAAAAGCAGCTGTCACGCACCTGGTGGTGGAGTCTGTCTTGTGCAGGGAGCAACCACTCTTACGGCCCTGGTTCGGGAACCCCTGGTAGAGCAGACAGGAGGTTCGGGAGCACAGGGGGGCACGAGGGTCGGACAGGATCACTGGTGATGGTGTGAAGGGTCCAGTTGCGGCTCGTGCAGTAGTAGAGTGGTGGTGCAAGCTGAGGTCGTCAACTGGCTGGCAAAGCGGTACAGGTGGAGTAGGCAGAGGGGTTGTCAGATGCAGGCAAGGTCGTCAACAGGCAGGCAGGTGAAGTACACAAGGATCAGGCAGGAGAATGGTCGTGGGCAAGCTGGGGGTCGGTGCAGGTGGAGATCAATCAACGTCAGAAACAAGCCGGGTCACAGGAACAGAAAATCAGGATACAGACTACTCAGGAACACTCACACGCTGTAGAACGGACAGCATTTGCTACAGGAAGCAGCAAGTTTAAATAGGGCTGCTCATCCAGGAAATAGAGGAAAACACAATCAAATGTAATTAACCCTTAGCACAGTCTTTTCCTAACAGCAGCCTTCAACCACACGCCGGCTTGTATACAATTTTTGGTCAATTGTTAGGCATTTTGCCAAGGTACCCCTAAAGAAACCTCAGGGCACCCTGGGCACTCTGGTTGAAAAAGGCTGAAATAGAGAGGACGAATCTCCCTAACAGGGACAGAGACAATAAAAACTGACGGGTGTTCTAATCCCTCTCCACTCTATCCAAAGCTAAAATAAATAGTTTGCCTTTAGTTATACTTTAAGCAATAGAGTGGTGTCACTTCCCCAACCTGCTGTTTGGAGAATTAAGCAGCAGCAACACAATGATATGGCATAAAATTTGCTCATTCTGCCCTTTCCCCAATGCTTAAAAAAACTGTTAAGACAGTAAAAGTGGAATAATTATTTTTTATTGCAGCCATGCTGGGCTTTCGAATGAGAAAACCCAGCACTGGCTATATGCTTTGGTACACCCTGTGTTTAAATGAGTAAGCCATACCATCCTGCATTTGGTAGAAGAGAGAGAGATGCTTTTGTCCAGACAAGCTGGAATGTTCTCATTCTATTTCATCCCATGCTAGGCTTTCTAATGGGAAAACCCAGCACTAGCTATATTCTTTGGTGCACCCTGTGTTTAAATGAGTAAGCTAGACTGTCCTGCATTTGGTAAAAGAGAGTGGGATGGTTTTGTCCAGGCAAGCTGGAATATTCACTTTTTATTTCACCTATGCTAGGCTTTCTAATGAGAAAACCCAGCACTAGCTATATGCGTTGGTGCACCCTGTGTTTAAATGAGTAAGCCAGACTGTCCTGCATTTGGTAGAAGAGAAAGATGGTTTTGTCCAGACAAGCTGGAATATTCACTTTCTAGTTCACCCATACTAGGCTTTATAACGAGAAAACCCAGCACTAGCTATATGCTTTGGTCCACCCTGTGTTTAAATGAGTAAGCCAGACTGTCCTGCATATTGTAGAAGAGAGAGAGATGGTTTTGTCCAGACAAGCTGGAATATTTACTTTCTATTTCACCCATGCTAGGCTTTCTAATGAGAAAACCCAGCACTGGTTATATGCTTTGGTCCGCCCCGTGTTTAAATGAGTAACCCAGACCGCCCTGCATTTGGTAGAAGAGGGAGAGATGGTTTGGTTCAAACAAGCTGGAATATTCACTTTCTATTTCACCCATGCTAGGCTTTCTAATGAGACAACCCAGCACTGGTTATATGCTTTGGAGCACCCTGTTTGTAACTGACTGAGCCAGACAGTCCTGAATCTGGGAGGAGAGAGAGAGAGATGGTTTGTCCCTCCTCTTTAGGTCATTTGCAGTCTGTGTAGTCTGATCTTACTGCTATAGAAGTGTACACGGAAGCTGTCCTTACCAAGGCAGTATATCAAACGTATTGGAGGTCAACCCCTAGCATAACCAAAGGATTCTTGTTTATGGGTCTCTAACAAAGAACATAATTTTACTTAGTCACATAAAACTGTGCAAAATTGTGGAATTTCCAGCTTCTAAACGATCCGCTCACAGCTACGAGAAGGAACACGCTTTACAAACATGTCCATTCAAACTCAATTTGGAACGTGAAGATTTGAGCACATAGGCTGGTTGGCATTGTTCCTGGGTGGGCACAAGTGATTAATACTTGCCCCGACATGCTGCTTCACATTAGCAGATTAATTAATCTTTCAGCTTGTATTACATTTTGAATATTGTAGTTTAATATTTGCTAGGAACATCATCCCTTGTCACTTGTTTTCTTTTCCCTAGAAAACAGAAAGGTGACCCCTGCCACATGCTTCTATCACTAAAATGAATCAGAAGCCAATAACATGTTTTTATGCAGAAAAAAGGTGCTTTTCAAATACTGTAGTGCTCTTCTGTGGTTCCACAGAAAACCCCCTCATGGGCTGTAACTCACCGGATCCTTACCTAAACCCTGGGTCTAAGGTTCTGGTGAATTATGGCCCATGAGGGGGTTTGGTGTGGAACCACTGAAGAGCACTATTTGGAAAGCACTTATTTTCAGCATGAATTGTGTGGATCGCGTCTAATAGGATTTTAAGTACTGTACATTTATCAAGGTCACTTCTTTTTTTTTTTCACTTTTCACATATTTATTTGCAAACAATTTTGAAAAACATTTATTTTCCTTCCACTTCACAATTATGTGCCACTTTGTGTCGGTCTATCACATAAAATCCCAATGAAAAAACACTTTTATGTTTTTGGTTGGAACATGAGAAAATGTGGAAAGTTTCAAGGGGTATGAATACTTTTTCAAGCTACTGTACCTTATGGCTTAAACCTGCAGGGGGCACATTATTTTATATTGTAAGGGAGAGTTTACTACCACTTTAAGGTAAAAAAAATAAAAAATAGGCTTCTTTTAGATTTAGAACCACTTGAGTATAAGTAGAGGATTCACAACATATCACCTTGACCATCTACCTCCTTCCCCAACAGCCCACAAAGGGCTTAAAGTGATATTAAAGGCACAAGTTTAACCACTTCTCTCCCACCACATAGCAACATGGCATGCGCAAAGTGGTTTCATTATCCCGACTGGACTTCATATGACGTTCAGCAGGATAAGACGGGTGTGCGCAGCGTGACATCTATCAGTGCCATCCATCAGTATCACCTATAAGTGCCGCCTGTCAATGCCCATCAGTGCCTCCTATCAATGCCATCCATCAGAGCTGCATAATAGTGCTTCAACATCAGTGCCACCTCATCAGTGCCTGTCAGGGCAGCCTTATCAGTGCCCATCAGTGAATGAGAAACTTACTTATTTACAAAGAAAAACTATTTTTTTTTCAAAAATAAAAAACCCAGCAGTGATCAAATACCACCAAAAGAAAGCTCTATTTGTGGGGAAAAAATGATAAAAATTTTGTTTGGGTACTGTGTAGCATGACCGTGCAATTGTGATTTAAAATGTGACAGCGCTGAAAGCTGAAAATTGGCCTGAGCAGGAAAGTGCCCGGTATTGAAGTGGTTAAAAACCAACAAACATGTCACACCCACCTGCTCTATGCAGTGGCCTTGCCTCCCCTTTCTCAGGTACCCCCCCAGCCCCTCCTACCCGTCGAGTGTAAGCAGCCCGCAACGGGGGCACCCAAGCAGCGCCGCTCCGCGTGTCCATTTGGGAGAGGAGGAGAGTCCCCGGAGAGCCGAGACACCTGTACACATCTCCGGATTACGACGAAGCTCAGGCGAGCACTGGGGAGGGCTGCCACACACAGAAGGGTCCTTTACCCTCATGCATTTAAAACATTTAATAGCCTCTAGAACCACTTCAATCCTGGTCTCCATTCATTTCTACATTGCAAGTGCAATAGCTGAGTAGGGATGCGCTCCTTGGTGTGCACATGAAAGCTGGAGGTACAGGAAGCAGCATAGCTACTACTGATTCCACATTCTGGAATCTTCTCTCATATTTTGGTAGCCTTTTGGTAACATAATTATTAAAGTGGCTGTAAAGGCACTATGTTTCTTACCTTCGTGTATTCTATGAAGGTACAAAACATTCTGTGTGCAGCTCCCTCCAACATTCACCCGAGACTTGATCCAGCAAGATCCACAAGAGCCCCGGCTCCCCGGGGACTCACACCATGGACTGGCTTTTGGCAGGAGTGGGAGCCATTGGCGCCTGTTGCTGTCAATCACAGCCAGTGAACCAATCAGGAGATGGAGGGGCAGGGCCGAGCCACGGATCCGTGTGTGAATGGACACACAGAGCCACGGGTTGGGAGCGCACCTGCTTGGGTGCCCCCACAGCAAACTGCTTGCTGTGAGGGCACCCGCTATTGGCTTCCGCTGCCGCCAACCACAGCTAGCGAACCAATCAGGAGATGTAGGGGGCAGGGCCTTATCAGTACATGGCTCCGTGTGTGAATGGACACAGAGCCGTGGGTCGGGAACGCGCCTGCCTCCTGGGTGCCCCCAGAGAAAGTCGCCTGCTGTGGGGGCACCCGGCAGGCAGCAGGAGGCAGGAGAGCCGGGTTGGGACCCAAGAAGAGAAGGATCCGGGCTGCTCTGTGCAAAACCACTGCACAGAGCAGGCAAGCACAACATGTCCTTTACAGGGAGTGCAGAATTATTAGGCAAGTTGTATTTTTGAGGAATAATTTTATTATTGAACAGCAACCATGTTCTCAATGATTCCAAAAACTCATTAATATCAAAGCTGAATTTTTATGTTGAACGGATTATTAAGACGTGAGGGACATTTCCTGTACAACACGAACGGACGAGACACGTCACCAAAACGTGTCTCGTCGGGCCTAGGAAGAGAAGAACCCAGGGTTGGGCCGAGAGGACGGAGGACGACGGACGGCCCACGGGGGTGTCGTCCGCTGAAAGAGACCCCCGTGGGTCCTCCGTCCGCGCAAGGGCTGGGTGCCGAGACACAGGTAAGTGTGTGCCTCGGTACATGACTATTCCGGGACGGGGGATGTAGAGGACTAACCAAGCGATCGACACCAACCGCCGTCGCCTTCGGTTATCGCCCACGGGAGTGT
>BLSH010203911.1:217552-227717 GCA_018402905.1 Glandirana rugosa
CACTGGGGAGATCACTATATTTCTAGATATATCTCCTTAGTCCTGGAGGAAGGAGGACGACCACTGGGGAGGTCAGTCCCGGCTAGGACCCGCCCACGCGCCTGGCTGTGATCAGCCTTGAAAAAGTGGAGAGGAGTGAAGGGAGAACTTTTATAGTTCAGCGCCCTCTCCCTGCGGCGCCTGGGTGCACTGCACCCCGCGCACCCGCCCAGGATCGGCCCTGACTGGAGGGGTCACCAGCAGGAGGAAGGAGGTCCTGATTCCTCTATATAGATCTTTATATCACTAGAGGGGTCACCAGCAGGAGGAAGGAGGTCCTGATTCCTCTATATAGATCTTTATATCACTAGAGGGTTCACCAGCAGGAGGAAGGAGGTCCCGATCCCTCTATATAGATCTTTATATCACTGGAGGGGTCACCAGCAGGAGGAAGGAGGTCCTGATTCATCTATATAAATCTTTATATCACTAGAGGGGTCACCAGCAGGAGGAAGGAGGTCCTGATTCCTCTATATAGATCTTTATATCACTAGAGGGGTCACCAGCAGGAGGAAGGAGGTCCCGATCCCTCTATATAGATCTTTATATCACTGGAGGGGTCACCAGCAGGAGGAAGGAGGTCCTGATTCCTCTATATTGATCTTTATATCACTAGAGGGGTCACCAGCAGGAGGAAGGAGGTCCTGATTCCTCTATATTGATCTTTATATCACTAGAGGGGTCACCAGCCGGAGGAAGGAGGTCCTGATTCCTCTATATTGATCTTTATATCACTAGAGGGATCACCAGCAGGAGGAAGGAGGTCCTGAATCCTCTTCATAGATCACTAGAGGGGTCACCAGCAGGAGGAAGGAGGTCCTGATTCCTCTATATAGATCTTTATATCACTAGAGGGGTCACCAGCAGGGGAAGGAGGTCCTGATTCCTCTATATAGATCTTTATATCACTAGAGGGGTCCCCAGCATGAGGAAGGAGGTCCTGATTCCTCTATATAGATCTTTATATCACTAGAGGGGTCACCAGCAGCAGGAAGGATGCTCTGATTCCCCTATATAGATCTTTAGTTATCACCAGATCACCAGCAGAAGGAAGGAAGCCCCCATTCCTCTATATAGTGCTTTGGTTAGTCTAAGGACCTCTCTTCCAAAAAGATTATAAGATAGAACGTCCATAGACGGCAACAAAAATGGTGAAAGCTATGAATGATAAAACATACCAGGATAAACTGCGGGAACCAGGTTTACATTTGGGATGTGATTGAAACCTTTATCTACATTACAGCATATGGTTTAGGAGGGCAGTATCTGCATTATAAAGCAAAGGTCAAGAATACGGGGTCAGGACCTCAAACTAGCAAATGGAACTTTCAAAACTAACCATGGTAAGTATTATTTTGCCAAAGGAGTAGTTGCTGCTTGAAACAGACCTCCAGTAAAGGTAGTGAGTCAGTTAATAGTAAGTGGATTTAGTCATGCCTGGGACAAATATAGATCTACGCTCAAACAAAAAAGTAAAGAGTAAAAAAACAACATTTGATGGACCAGGTTTTTTTTTCTGCTGTAACTCTTCTATGTTTCTATGTAAGATTCCAGAAAGGCATTCCTTCCTATGTGTGCTCTGCATGAGGCTAAACTCACTATGTATTTTTGTTGATGGAACAAGAACGATGTGTACTTAAACTTTTGTTGATACCGTCGTATTTTTTGAGGTTTTGCGGGACGTCTGTTCGCGTGTACGCCGCCGGCCAAGCAATAATATTTTTCTTTGGAAGTGCTTCCTGGCTTTGTGGCTGCTTAGATATTCCTACGAGTTACTTTTAATCTTTTCTTATCTATGTAACACATTGAGACCCATCAGCAATACAACAGGGGTGTAAAAAGATTTCATCATTCAAGACCCACAAAAATAATGACTCTGCTCATGAGTTACAGTCCAGGAATTTAGTATTGTAGGAAATGAAAGTGGTGCCATTCTCAATCACCAGATGCACTATTTAAAATCTATTTGTGAATGGAGGGTTCTTCAGACATAAAGTGTTACTAAACCCAGGAGCCTGCAGTCACTATATCTGGTCTCCCACAGAACCATGGGCGTCCGCAGAAGTTTTTTCAGGGGGGGGCATCATTTTACGGTCACGCTCTGCCCCTTTTTGACAATGTCATTATCACATTTTCGCGGTCAGAGACCGCAGTCATTGTACAGGAAACGGTCAGAGACTGCAGACATGGTACAGGAGACGGTCAGAGACTGCAGACATTGTACAGAAGACGGTCAAAGACTGCAGACATAGTACAGGACATGGTCAGAGACTACAGACATGATACCAGAGACGGTCAGAGACTGCAGACATGGTACAAGAGATGGTCAGACACTGCAGACATGATACAAGAGATGGTCAGACACTGCAGACATAGTACAGGAGACATCAGAGACTGCAGACATGATACAGGAGATGGTCAGAGACTGACAGACATGGTACAGGAGACGGTCAGAGACTGACAGACATGATACAGGAGACGGTCAGAGACTGCGGACATGGTACAGGAGACGGTCAGAGACTGCAGACATGGTACAGGAGACGGTCAGAGACTGCAGACATGGTACAGGAGACGGTCAGAGACTGCAGACATAGTACAGGAGACGGTCAGAGACTGTGGACATACTACAGGAGACGGTTAGAAACTGCGGACATAGCACAAGAGATAATCAGAAACTGCATACGTAGCCCAAGAGACTGCCAGAAACCGCATACATGGCTCAAGAGGATAAGGACCTAGTGGGGAACCGCCCCCCCTTGCCCCTACCTGCGGACGCCCATGCACAGAACATGGAAATGAAATTATTTTAGTAAATATAAACTGCTAAATACCTTTTCTCATCAGCAGTTAAAGCAGTCTTGTGATTTCTACCAGTGTCTAGTAAATGCTTGTAGCAGGAGTTTTAATTCTCCCCTGGTTGTCCTATGAGGACCCCTGACCCTCCGCCTGGACAGTGCTGATTGGCCCTGTGTTGATCACATGCACCCTCCCATGAAACAAAAAAAATGCTCTAGCAATACACACCAAACTGAGCATGTGCAGCTTGTCCCCTAGGCTCAGTACTCAGGAGATATATTGAGGACAGGGGAAGAAGGGGAGGATCAGAGAAGACAGGATCAAACACCCTTTTTACACAATGCAGAGGATTAACCCCTAAGCTTCCATAGTGAGCATAACAAGCATGCTTTACTGCATATACAATCTGATTTTATTGTTGTGGGTTTAGTAAAACTTTAAAATATAACTAAAGGCAAAACCTTTGTTCTTAGTTTTGGATAGAGTGGAGGTGAATTAGAGCACTTGTCAGTTTTCATAGCTGTCTGTGCCCCCCGTTAATGATATTCACCCTCTCTATTTGTCCTGTTTACCATTATCATTAAAAATTAAAGTAAGGCCCCTTTCACACATCCGGACCGTTTGTCCGTTTTTCATCCATCAGTTTTTGGATGAATAACGGACAGCAATGCATCTCTATGGAAAAACGGATGGCAACGGATGATCATTCATTTGCATCCATTTTCATCCGCTTCTGTGAACATCCATTTTTTTGAATGGATGGAAGCCCTATTTTTCATCCGTCAAAAAAACGGATCGGACAAAAAATGGATGTAAACTGACGAACGGTCAGTTTTTCATCCGTTTTTGCATTGGTAGTGGATGTGAAAAACTGATGAAAAAAAACAGATGAAAAACTTATGAAAAAACTTATGAAAAACTGATGAGCACGGATGAAAAACGGATGAATACCTCATCCGTTTTGATGTGACGGAACTGATGAACTGATGAACGGTCCGCATGTGTAAAAGGGGCCTTAAAGAAAATCCCAAATGTTGGGATGTCCCTAGAAAAGTAATAGAGGGGAAATCTTCCAATGGGAACACTAGCTCTGGTGATCTGGGGGTCCCCAAGGAATCTCCTTAATTTGCAGGGATTTTTTATCACTTCCTGTTTGGCTATGGGGCAGGAAGTGAAGGGAAATCTCCCCAATGGGACACAGATGGCAAAAAAATCTGACAGGGGTTATAACCCTCCCCTTACTCTATCCAAAATGAAAAAAAAATGTTATGCCTGTAGTTCTACTTTAAAGCATAACTAAACTCAAAAGAGCTTTCCAGCTCTTAGGCATATTTACTTATTAATATGTGGTTGGTTTCTGATTTTTACCAAATGTTTTATTTTACTGCAAGCCTAGGAAACAGAACCTTATTCAAAACAATAAACTGCTCTCTCTAATGACTTCAAACACCAACATTGCTTCTAATAATCAGAGACCATGTGATCTAGGACAGTGGTTCTCAAACTTATTGAGACCAAGGCCCAGTAAGTAATTCCAAACCATTCTATACCTCAAAAGTAAAAAAAAAAAAAAAAAACTCACACAAAAGAAGTATAGGAATACCAAATATGTATTGCAATTCTGTAAGGCTCTGGATGGGTCTGGATGTCACTGTGGGGGATGAAGACTCTGGTGGGGCTAAGGGGACTCTGCAACAGACTTGGTGGCCCTGTAGGGTATGAGGTTTCTGAATGAAGTTGGGGACAACTGTAGGGCATGACATTCTGTAAGGCTCTGGATGGGTCTGGATGTCTCTGTGGAGGTATAAAGGATTTGGAGGGGATTAGGGGACTCTGGAGCAGACTTGGTGGCCCTGAAGGGAATGGGGTTTCTGAAGGACATTGGGGGCAACTGTGGGGGCTGAGGTCTCTGGAGGGGGTTGAGGGCTTTGCATGGGGCAGTGTGGAAGACTGGAGAGCTAGGGTTGCCACATCATCCCTTTAATCCAGGACACATATGAATTGCACAGGTTCTGAGGCCAATTTAATGCAGATGAGGCACCAAGTGAGTTTAATTACCACTTTAATTAGCCACAGAACAACCTGTGTAATTAATGTGTGTCCTGGATTAAAGGGATGATGTGGCAACCCTATGGAGAGCACTTTCGGGGGCTGTGGGGAACTGTGGGACATTGTTGGGGCCATTATGGGGGTCTGGAGGCACTACAGCAAGCTAGGGACACTGTGAGAGGCTGGAGAACACTGTGGGGACAGAAAGCTATTAGGGGGCCTGAGGGCAACGTAAGAGGTTGAGGGGCATTGCGGGCCATTATGGGAGGTTGGGTGGCACTATGGGAGCCGGAAGGCACTGTGGGAGGTTAAAGGATCTGCAGCTACCTGGAGGTCTGGGAAGAGGGAGGCCCCAGCCTGTCAGTGGGCCAAGCCCTGGTGTTTAAGGATGTCTATACAAGCTGTAAACGAAAAACCTTTTGAAGATTCCTGACAAAAGAGAGTTATTTTCTACTCAAAATAATATACTAGTATAAATTATATATAATAATATACTAGTAAAAATAGTACTAATTTTCTCAGGAATTATGTAAAAAGTCCTTCACATTTTGCAATTACCATTTCCATAAATAAATACCATATACATAACTCAAAACTGATATTTGAAGAGTAATTTGTCATATGGTCACTGTACTGCTTATACATAATGATGATGATGAGATGCTATGTTGTAAAGTCGTATATATATGATAATGCTACGCCCTGTAACACTTACAAATGAGATCCGCAGTGTGAGCAAAGTTCCCTCTTAGTTCTGCAATATAAATGTGTTTCTTCACTGAAGTCATGCCAAACTCCCATTAATGAAAACAATGCATTAAATATACCATCAAATGACTTCCTCTATTTCGGAAAGCACTTCCAATGGGTCAGGAATATTGTTATCATCATTTAGGGTTGGCATCTGTAAAGGAAATGGTGAAAGGACAAAGGATTACAACATCTATCATATAGATGCTGACTGAAAGCAGACCTAAAGACAAATCTTAAAGTAGATGTATGCACAGTCACTGAAATCTCATAGAAGCTTTAACAGGTTAACATCATTTTAAAAGTATATTTTTCAAAGCAATATTTTGCACCGCTTTCATTAAAATAATACCTAGTGTGGTGATCCTGCCATGCGGCTGCTTGTGCAAGCACTTCCTGTTATAGGGTGACAACCTTCTCCCAACTGTGCCTCTTTGTTGTCACCTTGTCACATGCTCCAAGCAGCTGTGCCGACACACATTGCAGAAGAGTGGCCCACCATTGTCACAATTAGGAGTTTGATTAGGGGCAATGATGTCCAGCTATCGTGGGGTGAATACACAAAGACAGGAAGTGGTTGGAGGGGATCAGCAGCACCGAGATGCAAATAAGGATGAAAAAGTGGTTATGGTTTATTATACATAGTTCTTTACCATACTAAGGGTCATCCAGTTAAGGCTTAGATCGAGTTTGAACTTTTGGGCTTACTATGTCAAAATCAGTAGCACCAAAATGCAAACAAAAGATGGAAAAAAGATTAAACCAATGTAGCCATGCTCCGTAGGAGTTGCTGGAATTTGTGGTTCTACCTGTCACATTGCCCTCAATCACACTTTTTTTCACACATCCCGAGTCACAGAGAAGGCAGGTACTTTGTTTTTGTTGTTTTATTAGGGGGTTAAATTTTGATGGGGAAAGGGGTAATTATGGGATGCCCATAGATCACAGTTCTTTACACGGGACCTTCTATATAAACCCTAGTATATGCTCTTCTACTCTTCCTCCAGCACAATCTTGCTTCTCAGTTCACTCCTTGTTCCTCTCTCCTGCACAACACTTGCTCCAGCCTAGCTAGCACATAGCGAGGCCTGCTCTGACTTTGACCAGGCCTCAGAAACCACCCTTTGAAGGCAGGGACCACGGGCCCCTATAGTGTAGGAAAAAGTTAGTTGAGTGTGCTAGCTAGCCATTGATGGACTACTGCTCCCAGCCTCTCCACTGCCACCGTGACACCACAGTCCCAACTGGCTCTTGCACCCTTCTCAGACTGTCTCTCACCCCAATCTGCACCGGCGTGCCTCTTCCAGCTTCCCAGGATGTGTATCACTCACCGACACAGTTCCTTTCCTGGAGACCTCCCAGGCAGTACTCTCTCTTGCTGTCCTTCTCTTGCTCTCTCCATTGTGCCTCTGTTCCAGGATCTCAAACTCCTCCTGGATGCACCCAAGCTCCAGGCCTGGGTCGCCCCCCCCCAGACTGGGGGTTCACCCAAGGCCCCGACAGCCTCAGTACTCCGTCTCCATATCTTCCATCCAAACGCTTCTCCCCTGACTGGGCTGACCCAAGGTATTTAAGGAGACCTGCCCCCTGTGAATCCAAGTTGGAGATTGGTCAGGGCTCCCTAAGATACCCCAGACAGTTTCACCTCTCTTCCTCTCCCTTCCTTCCAGAACATTCTGGAGCCAGAAAGGAGGGGTAATCAAGGGGTGTTACCACCTGCGAGTCACCAGCCACTTACTGAGCCACTCCCAGCCCAGACAAAACAATCAGGCCTGACTTCCAGTCAGGCGTGACTAAATTTTACCTTACCTAACCAAAAAAGCACCTACTTAAAGGTAGAGGGCACTACACCAAGAAAAAAAAAGTTAGGGTTTGTCTCTATTTTGATGAATAGGTACTGTTTTGAATAATATTTAAAAGTACCCCTTGTGGTCCTCATAGATACAGCAAAGGTCAACAGAAGACAGATGTAGGCAGCAGCATTTTTCTTGCAACTCTGGGCAGCACTATGGTCTTTACAGTAACCCACAGTAAAGCTGGCATACCATGGAGCTGCCTTTCTCAACCAAGGTTCCTCCAGAGGTTGCTAGGGTTTCATTGAGCAATGAGCAACTTCTGTCTGCCGGCTGAGTACCACTGACAGCAATGATCATTTTAGCTAGCTGTAAGGAAACAATTATTCTCAATGGCCCACAAATGTAAGAAGCATTATTCCCAATGACTATCAGATTAATGTACCATACGCAGTATATAGCATAATAATTATTAGTTGAGGTTCCTGGAGGCTCTTATTTCAAGTGTTTCTCTGTGTTAAAAAGGTTGAGAAAGGCTGCTAAACATTTAAACGGTCACCCATTAAACTCTTTGGGTGCCAAGCATTTGGACACGGTAATAATAAAGACAGTAGCTACTCTAGCTATCATGTTTATGAAGAGAGTTGACTAAAAAAAGAATTATTGAAGGGCTAAATTTGTTACCTTCTCTGGAGAAGATGATGCTTCAGTCTCCCTTCTCTACTGTCAGGTGGTTAAACGTCAAGGCCATTTAGTCACATGGGCACTGTTAAAGAAGGGGGTCAGCCAAAATGATCTATAGAATTTTCCCTCAGAAAAGATCATGTGACCAAATACCTACAGTGGTTTTCACTCTATATGGGCACCACAGCAGAGAGCTTGGAGAAGCACTTGAATTATGATTGACGACTGCAGCATTCTCATTCCTACCAGAACAATAAGCCAAAATGGGTTAGGTCTCAGGATAACATTGAAAATAAAACCCTAAAAAAAGACTGACAGGTTGACTTGGAAGTAACTTTGCACATTTGTTTTTAT
The DNA here is from genome assembly GCA_018402905.1 of Glandirana rugosa. NCBI lineage: Eukaryota > Metazoa > Chordata > Amphibia > Anura > Ranidae > Glandirana > Glandirana rugosa. The sequence goes on from BLSH010203911.1 coordinate 226,018, forward strand.
GTTAACATTCTTGCTGCTCTATCTCTTGTTGGTAGAAGTCTTATAGACCAGTGGTTCTCAACAATCAAACCTGCTACTGAGCTGTAACCTCCCTTCTGCCTGGTCTTGATTTCCATTTCCATTCCATAGAGATCAATTCTGTTTTAACTTTCTGGCAACTTTGCCATATTTTTTTTCACCTTTCCCAAGGTAATTTTATCATCCCTTACCATCTAGCATTGTCACACTGATAATGTCCCCTTTTTATTGGTGAAGAAGTAACACTACCAAAATATTAGCTCTGCCTTCACATTGTAGACTCATTCTCAGAACCTCTCCGGACCTCAGCTGTCTTCAATGAAGCCCCTTACACACGGGACGGGCTCTAATGGAGTCTGCCTGCTCAGCAGGGTATCTGTCCACTGATCCCCGTTGAGCAGGCAGATGGCTGGTCCGTGTCCACTCCGCTTATGCAGAGTGGACACAAGACATATCCTGCTCTTCTCTATGGGTAGTCAAATGTAAGTGGACCGCCTGTCCATTTACACCCAACTGCCATCCTATCACTTCTGCCTTTTTTGTGGGAATGGACCTCTATCTGCCTGTTTTTATCAGAATGTTGGCTCGTGTCAACGGGCACATGTTTTTTCACATCCACCTCTCCATAGAGGAGACTGGAGGTTGCGATCAGGTCCTCCTGAAAAAATGACAGGCAGACCTTATCGGTCTGCTAGTGTGAAAGGGGGCCAAAATGAATTCTTAAGAGCAGGTAGTGTCACCAGCACACCAGGATCTTCAAATGAGTCCAATCTTTAATAGACGATCACATCGTTACAGCAAAGAGCGACGTTTCAGAGCCGCCCAGGACCCCTTCATCAGGCACATGCCTTTGCTGTAAGATGTGATTGTCTATTAAAGATTGGACTCATTTGAAGATCCTGGTGTGCTGGTGACACTACCTGCCCTTATGATAGGCGTTGGTCACTTCAGCACCCACACTACAAGTAAGCCATCTGAAAAAGCAGGAACGTGTGCATTGGGAATCTCATAACTGCAAAATGAATTCTTGTCTTCTGGGCTCAGTGCCTCTCCTTCTTCATCCACAAAATTCCTATGTTTGTTGTGATGTCACTATCTATCTTTGGCCTTACTTCTCTTCTGCGTCACAACAGTGCACTTATTTTCGCACTCCTGTGACCCAGAATCAGCTGACAGCCGGTTATGGCCCACTGTCAGCTGATGTCACAGAGCTGTTCCAGACTCTAGAAGAATCCTCGCCATATTGTAAGTAGTGATGGGCAAACGGTTCGGGCCAAGCATCAGTTCGGCCCTGAACAGCTCTCATTTGGGTGTTCGCCAAACACACAAATTTGTGTTGTGCTTGGCTTCCCCATTGACAGCTGAAAAAAAAACATTGCAATTTGCAATAGAAAAATGTGGCAATACAAATATCCATACTAGACCCCTCAGGTCTAGTATGGATTTTGGGGGGAGCCCCTGCGCTAAATTTAAAAATAAATAGCATGCCCCTTCCCATAATCCATACCAGGTGCTTATGCGAGCATGCAGCCTGGCATGCCAGCAGAAAAGGGGGGGGGGCTGAGCTAGTGCCCCCCCCCCCCCGAACCATACCAGGCCAGTCCCTGCAGCAGGGAGATGAGTCTAGATTTTTTAAAATTCTTGTACATCTCCACAGTGAGCCACAGTTTATGAGCGGAAAT